>JAANSK020022244.1:0-45211 GCA_011763485.2 Isoetes engelmannii
GTAATACCATGAGTATTTTGCATTGAATCAGCTTCTCCCGGCCCACCTCACCTTGCCCCAAGCCTGCCTTACTGCTAGTTTAATATAGTTTTAGCAAAATGATTTCTTGTAGTAAAAACATCTAGGTGCAAAAGTGAGTAAACAATTGTACTATGGTTTTATGACAAAGCATTCAAGATAATTCCTACATAGAGTATTGCACTATTTTAGGAAGTTGATAAACTTGTATATTCTTCACAGGGACATGTGGGTCTGCAATCCTAGGAGAAATAGGTGGAAGCAAGCTGCTTCTATGTTCACATGTCGTTATGGTTGTCTGGTTGGTGCGATTGGAGATAAGCTCTATGTTGTTGGTGGATGTGGCATCTGCCATCTCTCAGGATATTCATACCCATGCCTTGAGGTATATGACCCCAAGACTAACACCTGGTACTATGGTGCGAGTGCTAGGTCTGTAGTAACTATGCACCAATGCAGTCCTATCACGTACATGGCAGTTGTTGTAAATGACAAGATGTGTCATAGGCCCTCAAAATGAGTTTGGACACGTTAATGCAGGTATGTACGACCCAGGTACAGATTCTTGGCTTGACGTCTTACCAGGATTGAAAGTTGGATGGGGCAAAGCCACTATTATGGATGGGATGTTGTACTATCAACGTAAATTTGTGATCAAGATGCTTGGGTGCCAGTGAAAAAGAAAGAAGGGATACTCTACTTGAATGGGACCTTCGCTTGGTTTCTACTATGACTGGTAATAAGGGAAAGCTTTATATAGTTGGAACTATGGGGCCTGCTTTGATCGTCGTCATTGCACCTCTCAACAATGGTGGTCAGAAAATATGTTGGCACACAATGGAACTCCCAAATGGGGTGGATTTTCTAGGTGACTTGGGGCACTGCTCATGTCAGGTGTTCAGTTTCTAAGTGCTTTGATGATTCACAATTGTTCAGATGGATAAATATGAAGTTTGTGAATTGTCATGAGATGTGTAGATGTGAGTTATGTGAGCTTGTTGTCTCAATACTGGCATAGCTAAACAAGGAATATACAAAAGAACGTATATATGCACAAGGTGAATTTATACAGTGGCAAACCTTTTGTCTTCTTATGTAAGGATTTTAAGTGACATGCATCTGCACTTTATTCTTATAAATTTGTGCTATATGTGAATAATATGCGCACCCTTTTTAATTTGTGCTATATGTGAATAATATGCACACCCTTTATACAACAAGATGCTAGTCGAATCATGTGAGAATACAACATGCACTAATCCGTTTAGATGGGGAAGATGGCCCAATGCTCTTCATACGAGTACTTCATAGTAGATGAGAACACGTAATGAAAATCTTGTTTTGCATATGTTGAAAATGTGTAGAACTATGTGAAGGTGCTTGTCCTTATTGGAATTTGAGCTTTTGCTATGACCATCTATGCTCGCCCCTGTCCTTAATGGAATTTGTATCAGATCACGAAAACCTTTATTCAAGCTTCTGTTATCCAAAGGTAGTCAAGGTTCTCCCATCTATTCTAGAAATTGCAGCTTCCTATTTGACAAGTCAAACTTTATGTTGATAATTCGGTAGCCATCGGCCCCCGGGATGTACTTATATATAAAGGGATTATACCATCTGCGTTCATAGGGATCTTTGAAGCCAGATTTGAACCCCTCTATATGCAATTTACCCCTAATATACATGTAAACACTCCCAAAAAACTCCTGTCCTGTTTGTGTACAAGAAAATTGGTCAAAAATCAACCCCTAACTTGCACTCAGATATAAAACACATGGACAAAATATAAACCCCCCTTGTTATCGGTGTAATCAAGGATTATGAATACTATTTACCGGCCACATTTAGATCTGCAAGTGTTCTTTGTGAGAGAGATGGATAGAGGCAAGTACCTGAGCATCAAATTGAGATAGTTTGAGACAATAAACCTATTATGGGGACCCAAAAAAAAAAAAAAAAAAAAAACACGATGGCTAAGCTTAGCTAAATCGCTAAGTTTTGGCATTTCCGACTTTAGCTAATGATAAGAAAGTATAGCTTGCAAGATTGAAAAGTTTAGCCAAACCTTATAAGCTCAAATTTCGCTTCACTAACAAGTCAACAAGTGCATTTGATAATTTACCCAAGTACCTGAACGAAGTTACAGAGCCAGGCTTTTCATCGAGCAGCATGATAGTTGCTTTGGGCTATCTGAAAAAGACGAACTAGTAGTCTTCAAAGGTATGGATGTGGCAGATGGCCGTGTTCTTCAACATTTTCAAGGTCACATTGCTAAGTGTTATCATTGTTCTTCACCTGCCTCTCGTAAGAGACACTTGGTCTTTGAGGATTATTTGGATGTGCGCTTTTATGCTTAGGCAAGTTGCTTCACTCTGGGTCACTGCGTATCTGCTGAGATTTGACTTATGTCTTTGCATCTAGCCCTGGTATTTGACTTCTTGTTAAATAAAGTCCAACTTCCTTCAACAAAATATTGGTATACTCTAGCCAAGTCATTGTATAATAAGCTATATATTTATTACGGTCATGAATCTTGACTTTCATGCAAAATAGTAACTGTGGACCTTATCCCTTCATAGTTCATTAATTATAGGTTCTTGGATCTATTTATGTACATTGCTTTATTCATTTACCTTGTGGTCTTTGTTCAAGATGGGTCCTTATTTTCTTGTAGACATAGGAGATTTTAGACGGGTTAAAATGCTCCAACCAATTTCTATCTTGTTTTCTTCTTAAAAAGAGTTTCTTTCTACCCAGTCAGCAGTGGTGGTTGTTTTTTGCTTACGGTCTCGGTATATTATTTATTTTGTGTGGTAGACATGGATTAAAATGCTCCAACTAATTTTCATCTTCTTTTCTTCTTAAAAAGAGTTTCGTTCTACCTAGTCAGTGGTGGTTGTTATTTGCTTACGGTCTTAGTATATTATTTATAAATTTGTGTGGTAGAATCTCCAGGAAAAATAGGAATTAAAAACATATGAAATCAGCTGGTATTTGGAACTCTAATGTATATATGCAAGAAAAGTGCACATATGCTTTCGTAATTGCTATCGGAGTTCGTAATTGTTATTGGCGTTAAAAGGAAACAAAAAGGGCTCATGTAATTCTTCTTAAAGTTGACACAAAACTAGTTGTTGATCACCGAGTTTTTCATTCTAGGTGAGTATAAAAGAGGCTACATTGTTACTATTGCTCTAGATTTGGCAATGGAATTTAGGATATAAAGACGTATTAGTGAATATGTCAAACACGAAGAGTCACTGACCAAACACGTTTTGAAGACCATCATTTCAGGCTTTTAGGGTGAAGTTATGAAGAAGATTTTATATCTACATACATGTAAGACACTTGGTTGTAAGGAATTTTAATGTGGTTGCCGATATATATGGTGTTGTGTTTCTTACATCAATTTAATAGTTGGTCAAGTAATTCTTCTATATTTTGTTTAGTATAGTTTTTATTTTAGATCGGGTTTCATAAAGTAATTCTTCTATATTTTGTTTAGTATAGTTTTTATTTTAGATCGGGTTTCATAAACAAAGTACGCAATAATTTAAGGTCCAAACATAGCTATTCGATGTAGCATTGAAAGAAAAACAATGTACTTGGCTATTTCTTGTGCCCATAAAACCAACCAACATACTCTTTCGTCAATAAACGCCCACCTTTGCAGAGTTCCACTGGGTCTTAGAATCATTTAGCCTTGAAAAACTGATAGAGTAGGCAAGAGATGGGTAAGACCTTATAGAATTATCCAGTAGGGTCTGTATATATGTGTATAGTTTTTAAATCCATTTTCATAGAGCGAGTTCCATTTGAAGCATCAAAATGATCTTGATCTACATTTTTCAAGCCATTTTTAGACATCTAAATCCTAACCTTGTGGCTTTCATAAGGAATAGCCAAACTTCAGATAGTTTGTTAGAGCAAATCATCAAAGTTAAGCCAAAAACTAGAAAATGTGAAAGGCAAAAATTCTAAAGGTTAGCTAAACCATATAAGATTTTGGGATGAGCTTCGAGCCAGTTTAACTAAACTCATTCTGGGTAATAAGACACAGAGGATTAATGATTTATTATGTGTCATAACAAAATGACTCAAAGTTATGAAGACACAATACATGCAAATATTTATAATAACTTTCGCTAATTCTTAGTGGTTCTGCGATTCACTTTGGTGTACCATGTAAATTGGTATAGTAGTAACCGGCACAAGATTTTTGACAGCTTGATATATAAGCATATGCTTGTATTCTTGTATTTTTTTTTTTAAAATTCAATGGCGTAAACCTACACTATTATTAAGTTTTGGAACTCAAAGGGCTAGGGCAACTAAAAAATAACCACAAAATGAGTAAGTATCCTACATTTGCAACCCATTCTAAAGGAGAGGAGCCTCATTTGCTTGTTATTTTTTTAATCTTACATCACCTTTGACTAATTATATTAATAGGAGCAAAGAGGCATAGATAAATGACATAAAGATGAATTTAGCATTTCATATTTCATATAAATAGGAAACTGTCTTATTTCTCCTGAACCTGTACTTTCTTTCAATTGATTTAATTGCTTTTAAAATAATTTTATTTAATTTAAATTGTTTTCCCCTTGCTTGTGTGTTTTCTTGTGGTTTAATGCCAAATGCATCTAGTTAATACTTTTATTTAATTTCATTGCTTTCTTGCTTCAAATTGTACTACTACATTGCTTGTTGATTGTCGACTTATACAAAGAGCATTGAAAGATAGGAACTTCAATGTCATAAGAGAGAAATCCCATTGACTTTCTAGCATGATAATGCCTTCTATGGACATGATAAGGCCTTCAGTTTTGTAGCATGATAATGCCTTCTATGGTCTGGCAGATTTGTAACTGCATGTCACTTTTGGTTTTTCTAATGAATCTTTCATGTGGTCGGGACATTGGTTGAATTTCTCAGCTTGTATTCAGCACTTAAAAAGGTCCAACACTACAGAAGTTTACTGGAAGGGATCTGCAACGCCAAGTCGCCCATGGGGTTGCATTTGCATGACGGGCACACAATAGAGACAATTGAAATAATCCAGCTTTTGCAATCTTTAATTGCACTGATTTGACAACATGCGTTATAAAACTACTGTACAAATATCTACATTTTATATATCTCTAATTCTTTCCGCCATCTCTGATTTAATATTTGCCATCCTTTTCATACTGTACAATATAAACAAAAGACCATCTTTGACCATTTCCTGTGTGACTTTTGGATATTGTGCATCATGATACCAGCACCTAACCATAATTGATGTCACTGTGATAGATAACGAGGCCACCTTAACTTACTGTAACGGATGCTTATTTTACTGTTGACGGATATTCTATCATGCCTCATCAGTAGTCTTATGAGTAGTCCTGGATGGCTGCACTTTGTAGGATGTACTCGATTTCAGATGATGTCAAATTGGATCTTGACATGGTAAGCGAGTTCCCTACTCTACAAAACTGAGCAGGAAACCACTGATGATCCTGCGCACAAATGCATTGGGTATGTGCCTACATAATCTACCATCAACATATGCAACAGCGGTTGATACTAGGAAATTCCCCATTACACGTTTGTACCCTTGCCCATAGTCATTAGTTGGCTGTTTTCCCACAGATGGCTGTTTTTCACCAGATGCTGGTAGCTCAATTTCATTTGCATCCTTCAGCTTCTTAGAACTTACGTCTGCTCCCTGTAAGTGCAAAATTTTCCTTGTATGTTCCCTTAGAACCCGCACGCAAAAAATTACTAGTAGCTGTTCACACAAATTTGCAATAGCTGGGACAACACGTTTTTCCTGCTCATTCAAAATGGATTATAAACCAAAAGCATATCAGAAAACTACAAACATGCTTACATTTTCCCCTTGTTGTTGAAGCCGCAAAGCACGAACAATAGGGGTAGATGATTCGCCCGACAAAAGTCCTTCACCAATAAGGAAGTTCTTAACAGTGGTGATGATATCATCCATTAACATGCTATTTGGAGGCAGGTTTTTCAAGACTACCTGCATCAGCAACATACTAAATCACAAGAGGCAGCATACTCAACTTGTTTTGCTTAAAAATAATTACCTGGTCATCTACAACCTTGACTTTTAAATAATCTTGTTTAAACAACACATCAAGCATAGCTTGTAAATATCCTTCAACATATGCCTGAAAGAGAGCAAGCACGTTAGCACCCATATGCATTGAATCACTGCAAAGATGTGCTCTCTTTTCTCTCAATGATTAAATGCAAATGACTTTTGTTCACGCCATAGGAAAGGCAACTCGATGTCTACCATCTTGCTCCTTTGCTGAGACAAGTACTTAAACTTTTAATTTTTGTCATACGTTTTCTTACCCTGTCCTGTTTGAGTCTTATTCCGCTGTTGCATCAATGCAAATAAGGAAAAGCGAGAGATAAAAAAAAAAATCACTTCTTCATTGATAATCCGGATGTGTCAAAGACCAAAAGAGACAACATCCATTCTTACCTCTTCCATACCAACACTACGATCAAGCTGAATGTGCCGTGTGGGACCACCTTTTACAACCACCTCACGGAGAACAGATGGTTTCATAGCCACATTTAGAATTCCACGTCTCAGGCCAGTTAACTGAGACAGACAGCATGTTACAGGTTGTAGAATCAAATAGACAGGGCACATATCACTCAGGTGGTCTATTGATGCATACCATGCCATCAAAGCCATTAGTCTCTGCTCCCTTCAGCACATTGTCAGAAACCTCTGTCACGACAGCAAACATCAGATTGGATCCAGCTCGTTTCACCTACAGAGAAAATATGATACATTATTGAAATAATTATCATCAAAAACTTACACATTACAAAAAATTTGAACTTGAAAGTGCTGTAGGGAATTTAAGATGACTGTAACAATGTTATATCCAAGATACAAATATGCATACTTATTGTCAGCATTGCCACCACGGAAGACTACAAAATTTCTTAAAAGCTATTAATACATTTTTTGAGAGGGGTTGGTGTTCTGTATATGCTTACGTCTTCTGCCTTTGAGAAGAGTTGGTACTCAATGTTTGCACATATAAGAGTTACAAAGTAGGCAAGGCAAAATCAAAGGGCTCAATTGTATTTCATATTGTGATCAGACAAAGGGTAAAGCCAAGCAGAATGACAGACAAAAACCAGCGGCAAGATGGACAGGTCCTATGCTACTTGGTGCCATCCCCAAACTTAAAAGTAAGCAGCGCGGGTAGGGGACATGGGTTTCAAAACTTTCAACTCGTCATGTCAATCGATAATAAATGGGTTCATATGACTAAAGGCAAATCTGATCAGACGGCTGCTAAATCCAAAGCAAGATTGGTTTTGTCGCAAAAGGCTATAATCAGCAAATTAGACAGAAGTTTTTGCACCCAGTAGCTTGCATGTCTATTGTCCGAGCTGTGATTGCACTTCAGCCAGTTGCTGGCCTCTTTGGCAGTTACACCTTTTAGAGAACCTTTTAAAGGGAAACCCTCAAGACAAAATTTGCATGGGGCACTCTCGGGGTTTCATGAAGATTTGGAGCACTTGGCATGAGTTCATTGACAAAGTTTGTATGGCTTAAAAACACACTCCTGGGTGTAGGATATTAGCTAGCACAAGGAGAGAGGACCGTAGCTTATACTAAATCCGTAAGTAATATAATACAATTGCTAATTTTCTACTATATATTGATGATGCTATGGGGCGCCATTCTAGCTGCCTACCATAGCCAAGACAGTCAATTGACGCTGAGACATCTGGAATGGACTGCACAGCAAGATAATCATGGAGTCACAAATCTTGCATGTCAAATTGCAAGAATGAGTGGCCCGAGATGCAAGAATGGCGACGCCTTGACTATCTTACTGGAATCACGGATAGAAGCATGGCAACATTCTGGACATTATCCATCAGTTCACTTAGAATACATAACAGAAACGCTGTAATTCCATATGACAGCTTGTAAGCCTGTGCTCACGGATGGTCATTTGGCTACCTTACTCCTGCCGTTTACCCATCTTTGTTGGATTTCTTTACTTTGACATTCATAGCACTTAACATTGGATGCAAAATGGAGATCTCTGTGATTTAACACTTTACACAGCATCCTAAAAAGCTCTATTGGGCATGACTGAAAGAATCATTTACCATGGGTTACAGCGGCCAATAAAATAAAATTATATACTGATCTACACTTTTCAGGCAATGACCTGGACAGTCGGACAAGCTACATTCCTTTGTCTGGCAAAAAATGTTATCCTCTAAAAATGACGACTGTCACCGTCTGCACTACAAAGGCTGAGCTCAAAGCTTTATGCATGGATACATTGGAAATGCTTTGGCTGCTTCATGTCCGAATTCAGCTCAGAAACCCTTTTGTATCTACTCTTTCAGCTCAAGGGAGATGTAACATGATTGTAATTCTTTTTCGTTCAGGTTCAAGTTAGAAATCAGTTCAGGAGGGATGTTAAGAATAAAAAAGGATTAGCCCTAATGGTCGTCACATGTGGCTTCATAGTTGCCACGTCATCACATGACAAACCTTATGCATGGATACATTAGAAATACTTTGGCTGCTTCCTTTCTTTTAAGATCTCGAAGTGAGTTCAGCTCAGAAACCCTTTTGTATCTACGCTTTGCAGCTCAAAGGAGATTAAACAGGATTGTAATTCTTTTTCGTTCAGGTTCAAGTTAGAAATCAGTTCAGGAGGGATGTTAAGAATAAAAAGAATTAACCCTAATAGTCATCACATGTGGCTTCAAAGTTGCCACATCACCACATGACAAACTTTAAAGTCACATCTCACTTTGCGTCCTTCCTCTCTCACTTTAGAGACCCCGACAGCTTGAACTACTATGACCAGAAATGTGGCTTGTTATTTATTCATCAGTTTGCTCAGAAACCAAGGAGCATTCTAAAGAAAGAAGTCCCAGCAGCCCAAAGGCCCAAGGCAAGCAAAGAATACTTTATTTTTTCCTGCTACTGAAGAGTCACTATGAAATTACGCCATGAGAAAGGCTCAGTATCTCCAGATATTACGGGAGTCACATTAGCGACTTCTAAGAGGATAAATGATGATGAATAACTCAAAAACACGAGTTGTCTTTCAGAAAAAACGGCTTGAAAGAAAACAAACCTGGTCAAATACTAACATCACAGATTATTTTTGTAAAAGCAGGATAACGGGATGGAACATATTTCTAGAACTTTTCATTAAACACTTGCAGTTTATACCTTTAACGAGTTTTTGTTTAAGTATCTAGCAAGCGCATGCCCTCCTTGTGGGTCCATAACGCTATATTCTGATGGTCTCATCGACCACATGGGTAGACCTTAACAAATCTTTCTTTCTTATCTCACATTAGGTGCTCTTCTATTCTCTTGTTCATCTTGTTACCACATCAGAACAATCTGCATTAGCCCATCTAGGAGATAATGAGGAAGCCAGCATGAATGTGTCCAACTCTACATTAAAGTGGATAGTTCAAGGGCCATGCAAAGCACTTTAGCCTATTTTTCAAGTTAGTTTCCTATAAATCAATTTGGGAAAATAGCTTACGGTTTTCTCAAGGTCTCCAAGGTAGCGGCTTGTCCCTCCCTGATCCTTCCTTTGATAAGCCTTGCTAAGGAGGTTAAACATTCCTGAAAATATCTAAGTTAGTCATGCCATGGCTCTAATCCTAAAATAATCTATACATATCTAAGTTAGTGATGCCATGGCTCTAATCCTAAAATAATTTATACATACCTAAAGCAAGTCCTTGGACATCAATAAATCCACTTGAAGGATCAAAAAACACATCAAGCGATGAGGCTGCTGAATCGTCAAACAGAGAAGCAAATCCAGGCGGAAGCAGTTTACTTCCCCTTGCCAAATATATCGCACGCATTGCATACCTGGTAACAAACAGAACCAGATAAATAAAAAGTTGTGGAATGGGGTTCAGATCACTGTCAAAGAGCAGGGTCTCACCAAGAATAATGTTGTGCGCATTTAACTATCAACTGCCGGAATGTAAGTAGTGCATTTGAGAGGAGAACTCCATTCAGTTCTACGGTAGCTCCTCGCACTGTTGGCAGCTAATAAACAAAGAATAAAACATGGATATAATGTTGACTGCTACCACTGCTTACTTTCATTACAATATCAAATACCTTAATTATTGAATGTAGAACAGCCCGAAGAGTCTCTTGAGCAGATGTATAATCAGCACGTGGGTGTCCAGGGAGGAAGCTTGCAACGATCTACAGAGAACATTGAATCACCATATTTATTTCTTAATCAGAATTCATTTTCTTTAGCATCTTAAAAATTTAACTCGCCAAGATGCATTTCCTTTCTCCAATTTCCTTTTATTACAGCTAGGAAATGATGATATGAATGATAGGCGCTTAACGTCAATTTCTGAATAAAATACGAAGTGTATATAATGATAATTATCATATAACTTAAACAGTCACGTGATTTTTTGGTACCTTTATTGGATGAATCTCAAAGCGCTCAAAGTATATTTGCCGACTTGTTGTCCCTTCAGCAAGTGAAGTGCGATAAAAGGGAACAAGCTTCATTAGCGTGTCCTCGTCAATATTAAGATCAATAGCCTGCAATGTAATCTAACATTAAAATGGGGCTTTATTTAATCTCAATTCCAAACTTCATTTATAAGAAATGTTTCTCAATTGTTGGCAGAAATCTGAGGCTTACAGTGATGGCACTATGAGAATCTGGATTTTTTGGATTTCGGATTTTGGATGCACCAGCATAACCCACCCAACTCAAAATGAACATACAAGAACTTTAAAATCTTGCACCTCAAAATTACTGCAATAATTGCCTCTCCACCTTATGTAGTATAGAATCTATAGATCAATAAAGAGCCTACCCTACCTGCACCTGTAGTAAAAACTCTTGCACACGTTGGACAAGTGGCTACTAATAATTTACAGCTTGTGTACACGCACAAGCTTGTGGGATAAATGCTTGATACTCTTCAACTTATAACAACAATCTGCAACGTGATCTATGGGAAAGGCCAGTTACACATTGTTGTCATCAATGGAATTGTGGCCTACTAGTAAGTTTTATGTATTCGAATTAACAGCATTGAGACCAAAACTACATTAGACAACTATGCACAGGTCTACTAGGGTCCTAAACAAAACTCCCTGCTGCCTTTGTGACTATTCCAATATAATTTAATATAATTTAGACACTGGAAACTAGTGCTGCACAAAGAGTAACTTCTCAACTCTCCAAATGCAGATGTCCTTAACAATATATAATTGTAAAGGAAACATAGACTCCTTCCTCTAGATCTCCTCTGTGCTCCTGGAGGGTAATAACGGAGGCCCCTGATTGGAGCATGTTGCTTCACATCATTTTCATTTAAGTTCAGATATTTCAGTTCAGCATCTCAAATGTCTTTAGCTAGACACTCGAGGTTTCTAAAAATCATAATTTTTATTTACTTTGAACATTTAAATTTACAAGTAAATATTTTTATTTAAGTTCAGATATTTCAGATATTTCAGTTCAGTATCTCAAATGTCTTTAGCTAGACACTCGAGGTTTCTAAAAATCATGATTTTTTATAAACTTTGAACATCTAAATTTACAAGTAAACATGAGAGTGAAGATGGCTACCTGCAAAAGTACAGATGCATACTTTAACTGAATTGGATTAACTGCAGAGTTCGAAATTACAGCTGCCACATGCAACATATTGCTTGTTCTTGTAAAACGATCCTGGTCATGTGCTCTTAACATTGCTGCAAAGGGGGCACCAGTCCACTTCATGTCCACATCAACACTCTATAAATGCCGAAGAGATCATAAGCATACCTTTGTATTGTATAGTGTGAGATATAGCATTATAGGCAGCTACAGGACAAATAGCATACCTGAACCTTAAGCTGGCATAAAGTGCGTTCTGACATAACTAATATTTCAGAAGATACAGTTGCAAATCTTGCGCAAAGAATTGAAATACCAGTTTCACTACTCCTTGCAGTAGCATCCTCCATTTCCAGTTTCTACAATCATAGAAACAGACTATGTTAATTCCCTTGTTACAAAAAGACAAAAACAAATCTTTCAGTGAGGAATTGCTGAAGATGATGTTGCTTCATATGGTAATGTAGCAGCATGTCACATCACCATATGAAGTGACATGCTGCCACAAGAGCTACCTCAAGAAGTCATTTCCAATGGGATTCAAATCTAAATACTGAACATCTATTCTCTAGTTTTCCTGCACACTTTAGTGCCATCAGGAATATCGTAAAAAGCAAAAAGGACCTCAAGAAGTCATTTCCAATGGGATTCAATTTAAACACTGAACAGCTATTCTCTAAGAAAATGTCACTTCATATGGTGATGTGGCAGCATGTCACGTCATCAAAATATGAAGTGATATGCTGGCGCGACCACAAGAAATCATTTCGAATGTGATTCAATTCTAAACATTGAACAGCTGCTATTCTCTAGTTTTCCTGCACACTTCGTGAGCCATCAGGAATATAGTATGCAGGAGAATATGTTGAGACATGGTCTTCACAAGAGATGCAGCAGAATTAATTGCACATACGAAGGAGCTGCTAGCACAGCAGTTTGAAATCACTGATCTTGGACTTATGCATTATTATCTTGGGTTAGAAAACTGGCAGAAGTCTAGTGGCATCTATATTATTTATATGAAGATCCCAGAGTTCATATTAAACCAGCCAATATCTATTCTGACAATAATGGAGCTACCTGTCATGCTAAAGATTATAAGTGGCATCATTAACATCAAAGTTTGCTTTGTGTGAGAACAGCTGGATAAGAAATTGATTCAACTCTACTACTGTCCAACCCAAGCTTAGGCAGCAGATGGTTTTACTAAACCACTTACAGGAAAACAGTTTACTGTCATGAAGCAGCTGTTGCACGTTGTTAGTCATAAACCTCCTTAGTGCTTTCACTATTTTCTTAAGTCTTGCAGCAGTGCACATCATCAGGAGGGGTGTTAGCATTAGTGCACGCTTGGTGATGACGTCACTGCTGACCAGGCGCATGCCTGTTGCTGACATGGCTATATAAGTCCATAGTCATGCTTCATTCATTGCTTTTGTTTCTAGTAGCTAGATTGCTTTGTTGTTACGCTCTCCTACTGCTTTCTACCTTGTTTTCATTACCATGAATATTCTCCAAGACTTCAGAAATCAGCAGCAATTTAGCGCTGGTGGTAGAAAAAGGATTCACAGCAGAACAAGGATTCACAGCAGAACGAAACACATTGCTACTCATTATGATATTATTAGGGAAGCAAGTTAAATATGGTATTGCTGTTCTTGTTCATTGCAGAACAGATCAAGAAGTGGATGATATCTTGACAAAAGGACTTTCCAGGACAAAGTTCGAGGATCTGACGTCTTGGAGTGGTCTCATCAACACACTTTCTAAAATAACCTGCAGCATTGCCATGGAGTGACAGAATTTGCACATTAAGATTACTAAATTTGTTAGACATGTTACTAAATATGCCTTGTATAAATGTACATGGTAAAAAGTCAAAGCCTATAGTCACGTTATGGTAGGAGTTAATGTGTGGTGGCTGGATAATTAAAGTCCTGTAGGGATGTATTTGGTTTTGGATGTCACTTCCTCTCTCCTCTGCTTACTAACAGCCTGGACCTTAAGAAATTTACAAACTTCTCTATGAGTTGAAAGGTCTGGGGGACAAGTGAGATTTTTTGTTTAGATTTAATTATTGGCCATGCCACTACAATGGCATGTATTACATGCATGTTTCGGTATAAAAGAACAAACAAAAAATAGTATGAATTTTGCTGGCAGTGATGTGTACTTTTCTACTAGATGATTGTTAGAGCTGAGAGCAGACTTGGCCGATTCTGGGAGAGTGAAGCTTTAGATGCATTGGTTGAGATGTCGACCTGCTTCAGATGGCTGGTAACCCAATCCGATATTGTTGCTCCAAATGTGATGCAAGGCTGTATTACTTTATCTTTTAACACTCTGAATTTGCAGTAGTGGTGTTCAAGATATTATTGTTCTGTTGCTATTTTGTGAGTGAGACAAACCTTTAATCTTTCTACTCATATCATGACTTGGCCAGTTTGTGCGAGATCATCATATATGACTTTAAATGCCACATCATCCGCTGGCCTCTGTGAGTTAAGTATCCCTTAGGGTTTTAAGCTTTTTGTGCTCTCAGAATAGATCACTTATTTAGAACGGCATTCCTCATCATGTCTTCTGCATTATTCATCAACTTGCTCTGCTGCTAGTAAGGAGTCAAGTCACCTTACTTTTCGAATTTTGAATCATTTTAATTTTATGTCCTCACATGTCTTTAGCTGTTTACAAATTATACTTTTATTTAGTTGGTTGCATAGAACCAAGTAATCTCACATAAATTTTGATATTTGATTTTAACTTTAAGTTATGAATGTCTCTAGCTTCTTATGAATCATATATTTGTATTAATTGGTTGCATAAAACCAAGTGGTCTCACATACATAAGTTAATTAAACATTTGTAATCTCAATTGTGCACTAAATCCTCGTAGCATTCAGAAATCAAGAAATAACTAGAGAAGATGGACGAAAATAAAAGGGGTGCCCAAGGTAGGCACTCTGTCTCCTGTCAACATAAAAAGCAAAACATCTAACTGCATCAAGCCTAGATCATGCAAACACTTTGCTACACCCTTAAGCCCTTTGCTTTCGATATCTAACAAGCAGCTTAACAGTACCACTTACCTTTACTAATTGGGCTATGAAGTGCAAACGTGCTTGAAAGTTTGAAAATCTACATAGTATCCAGATGTGAATCAACATTATTCTAAATATAGAGACTAACCTGCTTCATAACTTCCATTAAGTGTACCCGAAATGAAGGAACTCTGATCATAATCTTTGTAGAAGGTATTGACACCTCAGATTTCCAATAAAACTTCCCTGTGCTGTCAGCACTCATACAAATACGAAGAACACGGGTCGGACCGTCAGCATATACCTCATATCCCATATTTTGCATCTCATCCCCCAGCTTTTCCTCTTGTATACCATTTTGGTGGATCCCCATTAGCCCAAGTTGATCTTGAAATGGAAGATGGAAAGAAAAGCCTTTACTATGATGAAACGATTTCCATGGTCTTATCTTGTCTAGATTTATTTCAAAATCAGCCTGTGTTCCTGCTTCAGAAGAAAACAGCCACGTAAGTCAGAAAGGCCGGAAAGCAGAAAAGCCAAGCCGCGCTTTAAAGCAGGCAATGGATAAAGACATATCACCTGCAATTATAATCATCAGCCTATGGGGCAAGCTTAAGTCATCCCAAGCATAACCAATAGATGAATTTGGTCTTAGAATTTCTGAGGCTGTTAATTCCTTCACACAATCCCAAACACAAACAGTTCAGCAATAAAAACAATACACTCTGAGTGGAATTAAATGTTTTTATTTGGGACCTTTTGATGAAAAATAATTGCTGCTGATTGAAGTTTATTTTCAATTCGATATGGTACGGCTCCTGCTGACTGCAAACGGAACCGCATAACTAATGAAGAGACTTCCTCCTGTATGTCAGCAACCCCAAAACAAACTTCTTCATGCTCTCGTTTGTCAAGGATCACAGATAATGGCTTCGACCTTTTCATTTTCAAGAAAAAGGAACCTAATGCGGCAGCACGTACAGGACCAGACCATTCCCAACCTTCTGCTTCAAAACGGAACCGTACAGATAGGAGTGAATTGGTATCATTAACAGTAACAGAGTCCTTGTTCACAATCATCTCATTGACAGATTGTTTATTCTGCCCTGGAATTATCTGGGCATGAAGAGCCACTTGGCTTCCTGGACTCACAGTATGCATTTTCAGCGTGTCATTCTGACAGAAAAAAAAAAAGTTAAGTGTGTTAGCAAATAAATCTTTAACAGAACTGAACCTTGACTTTACCATTCCTATATCTCAGCGGTGATAAAAGAAGAAATGAGATTAATGTTAAAGGGAGCAACTATTAAGGAAGCAAAATGGGCAGCTCAATATCTCTCACTGCACCACAATAGACCAACATGCAGATGGCTTTACAAAAGCTCTTGCAGGACGATACTTTACTGCTAGGACACTTTACTGCAGCTATTCTTCGGGGAGGAAATAAGCTCCTCTTACACGTCATATTTCTAATGTTTCTGTTTCTTTATTGCTATTTTTGATATGCTGGTCATAGGGGAGATGTTAGCCATATGCTAGGTCACCTTATTATGATGAATCAGCATTAGGTCACCCTGTCACATGTGGTGATGACATGGCCTATCTAATAAAGGCCATGTTCACGTTAAGAGTTTCTACTTCTTTTGCATGCATAGACGTGGACGTGGACGTCTCTCTCTCCGTGTCTTTCTCTATTCCTTCAATTCACTCTAATGCAAGCAAATACTAATCAAACCATGTGGAATTGAGAGTGTGTCAGAGAAGATAAATGATGGGCAGATAATTCGTTAGGTCAAACAAGTTCACCTCAAGGCATTAAATCTTCTGCCTTAAGTGCTGGTGCAAATGATACATGTGGATTGCGAAAAGATACTAAGGGGGTTTACTATTGGGGTTCTTTGAAGAATGTGGAGCTTACAGGGAACTTTTCAATCATATCTTCATCCAGTAATATACACATGTAATGAAAAAAGATGGTTTCCTGATCCTGAGAATAAATTCAGCTGCATTAGTTGCTCCTGCTTAGCCACTTCTCCAACGGCTTTTTCTCCTGAACAACTTGTGCCTTGTATTTCTGGCCTGCCAACTGTGTAAAATCCAGCTTTGGTCACATGACCTTTTGGCCACTACTACAATGTGCCCTGGTCTCAGATATTTTCAAAAACTAGTATTCACCATATACATCTCCCCACCTCCAGAAGTTATTAAAAGTGGAGACGGATACTGGTAATAGCAACCCATCTTAGCTGATAATATAGGATCTGGGAGTAAGAGACATACATTCTTGGACCTTTCAACCATGCCAAGTATAAAAGAGAACAATAGCCAAAACTTCCCGTGGTTGATGTTGAATTCTTAGCATAGCTAACATTGGACATTGTACATAGTTTAAGGTTTCACCATGTCGTGGTTTAAACAGAGTTCTTACCCTTCAAGGCAAGAGAGATGCAATAAGCTTGGATATGGCCATTTAAACCACCACGGTAAACCAAGCAATCACCAGCCATAGGCTTTTTTTAGGCCTGCAGTGCCCTTCCAAAACGGCAATGCAAGCATGATAAAATTAGCTCTAAACTCATTGGTGATGACAATTGCCATAAAGGGTTACGAAACAGTAGCAGCACTAAAAGTTATAGCCACGTGACCTTTACAAGTGGAAACAAGATTGTGGTAAGATTACAATACCTACCTATTTGTCAGCATACATATATGATATCATTAAGAAAATACTACTAATTGAGACCTGTATTGTATATAGGCTATTCAAGAAATGTAATATAAGTTACCTGAAAGCCATCCTGGCATACGCATATCATTTCTGTGGACTCATTTATGACTAGATATCTTGGAGCAAGCTGCACGCTCTCAGAGGGATTTGAATCATCCGGAGTAGGTACCTGAAGCTTCACACCTAATTGTACTAGGTCAACTAATCCATCCAATGTCTCGACTTCTAGACTTAACTCTAAGGAACCAGATAACGATTCTAAGTCAAGAACTGCTGCTTTAGCAGATGGTTCTTCTCTTCTAATCAGAAATGCATTCGACCTGCATGGTAAAACACAGAAGCTCAAGATAATAGAAAACTCAATCTTACTACAAAATCAACTCCTCAGAAGCCACTTTATGCTGCATATTAACAATTGAGCCAGAAATAATACTTGTAAAACCAGGATATCCTTGAGGTTGAGGGAACTTGCACAGTGGGCTGAGAAGATGGCCACTCAAGCAATTGCGCATTTCTGCTTCTCCTGCATCCGTAAGCATCAGTGTTGAAACTTAAAATGGACGTCATTCATGCTTAGCTTACCAGCGAGAAAAATTTGTCTTTGGTGCACAACAAAGAAGAGATATATGGCTGCTGTTCTCCAATGTATATTTCGTGTAGATTGCTACCTGCAAAATGAAAGAAATGAGAATACTCACTGGTGAATGTGGTGCATTCCTTGACATACCTCCAAAATTCCATCCTCATCTCTAAACATGTTCAACATTACAAAATGACATCCATCTCCAAAACATAGTTCTGCCTTCAGAAATTTGGCATTTCCATTTGGTACCTTCTCTGCCTCAAATAAATGATTGCTTTTGGGTCCAATATTTACTGGATTGCTCACAAGATTACGATCATTTAGCTTCACTACTAAGAAGAGCGAAGATATGTCCACATAAAAGTTTGCCGTCCCTCCTTGACTTGGGATGATAGCAGCACAGCCGTTTTGTCTTAAGGTCTCAAAACTCTGCTCTCTATTACCTACAAAGACGGGTATCTCAAACTTGATTTTATAATATAAGCATGAATAAGATGCCTACGTATACCTGAAGCGGAATAATCTAGAGTAACCTGAATTGATGAAGAAAGAAAATTTTGCACGCGCACAGTGGGCAAAAACGCTACTTCCTGTTGTTCTTGCAAAGCAACTAAACTGCGTTTTGGATGTTTCGAAGCACTCAATTTGGTGACAGGTACTTGCCGCCTGGCTGTCCTTACAAGAAAATGCATGCCTCTCTTTTGCCCCGTACTTTCCTTATCATTGTATCCATCTTCATGCTTACAATAGATTAAGCTAAAAGATGAATCAGGTGCTTTACTTTTCAAGGTCTTCTTCAATCCATATTGCAGCTTTTCAAAAAGGCCAGAAATTCTAACAGGTTTTGCACCTTTCAAGTCTTCTGACCACAAATAATTGACCTTCTGATCATTTCCAAATGCGGAATTTGACGCAGGTCGGATAGATAACAAGTAGTTCCCTACACAATACATAAAAAACATGAAGTATTACACTGACTGGAGACTTAATTGATGAAAAGACCAGCATTACCCAACCACTGAACCAAACCTTAAATGAATAATTACTGATAAAAACTAGCTTAAGCCTGCCATCAAGGTTCATGCATTAGATAATTTATTGATAAACTGCTTTACAGCAGACATGTCACATGATCCATCCTCATATATATCGTGCATTGGATCTTAGCAGTTCAGTTGAAGTGACTAGATTCAAAAACCAAGAACCCTTTTTCCACATTGTCCATGAAAGTTTACCTAAGTTGAAGGATGATAAGGCCTTTTTTAGCTCCCCATGCAAACCTAGAGCATCAAAAGCCGCCATGGAATCGTCAATAATTTCTCCATTTTCAAGCAAGACAGTTGGACTTCCATTTTCTTCCTGCGTTGGACGCCGACATCGCACTTCAAGAGGAATCCCTGTAATGTTTTGAATTTTGACCATGGGTGTTACTGAGACCATTATCCCCTCCTGATCAAACAGGTAGAACAGAAAAATCAGCATGGCAATGATTTGAATATAACAAACAAATCAAGCAACAGTAAAGAGCCTACCGGACTTTGCCTTGAGACATCAACCACAATTATGGGGCCTGGAGCACTTGCACCTATTAAGTGAACAATGCATACGACAATAAGTTATCCAACATATTGTTGAGACGGTTAGAAACAAAAGAGCGGGTAGGGGAGGAAGGAGGCTGCTTATTAAACATCTAGGGGAGACCTAAAACATACAGATTATGGAGCTGCAAGGAGAGTGATAGTCTCCAAGAAATTGAAATGGAGGGACTTTGTTAAGCCAAGAGTATTAAACATCTTAACTGTTCCAGAGAACCAGGACGTTTCACTACCTTAAGCAAGGCTTTTGATGAGACATAAGCCAACCAAGGGAGTCTCCAAGGGAGTCTCATCTGGCCCTCTTATGTTTCTCCAAAACAGCATAACGGCATAATTTATGCAAGGTGGACACTGCTTGGAAAGCCACTTTGAGCTGTAAGGGGTGAAATTGAATTCAGCAATCATTATTTCGTGAGACACCGAGGATTTACTTCTTAAGCAAGAAAAAGAAAGCTTTATTGAGATGAATACTATTGAAAAAGTCTACAAGTGTCTCATATTACCTAACAGCATGAGTATATTAAAAACTGCTAAGTTTCAGGTAAACCTAAAAAGATACATGCAATAACATATTCTCATGGCCAACTCAAAGATGTTTTCCTGCCACTCTCTAGATTCTGGTAGGGTCTGATCTCCTGCAACTACATCTATTTTACTGTCAGAATGCGTAATAGGCTTATGCAGGGGCCTACAACCCTCTATCAAAGGCAGCTTATAGCTCCTTTCCATTTTAAAAAAGTTCCATGGATGGATTCTTGAAACATCTCGGGGCCCTTCATCAACCATGCTGGCTGGTGCATACCCTGGAAGGCGCAGCTGTAATTCATAAGACTTTGTTTCACATCATAAAAGGGCAAATGCTTGTGAGATAGTCTGGCTGCAGAAGCTGTGACAATTAGAGTTGCCTCAAACTGGCCATCAATCTAGTATTTCTCAACAGCATGGAGAACTGCTTCTAGTTCCAGCTTAAGCATGCTAAACTGAGTCAAATACAGGTTATAGTAAATCCTTGCCATCATTTCTGGCATAACTTGAAGGGATTTTAGGTGATAACGGCAGCTGACATGGTAGCTGGCTGTTATGTAAATCTACTGTGAAAATTAGACCTGGTATAAATGGTATTTAATTAGCATCTCTTTCATGCTGTTTGCTTGCTCATCAAGCACTTCGTTAAAAGGGCATGTCAATAAAGACAATGATGACGTTTCTTGTTATAACTGATATATCCAGTGGTCTTTAAAAGATAAAGAAGAAAGATACAAGGTGCAAACACAAGCTAATCAATGCACAGTCATCAACACACATGGAGCATGATCAACCTGATGACGTGCATGGCTGAACTATAACAATAAAATAAACTCTTAAGTAAACCAATGCTCTCCTCCCTACCCATTCTCCAGATCAATGGGAGATCTTCATCAGCATATGAACCAAGCTTAGCCACATCTGTAACCAAAACTTCCGTGTGATGCTGGTTTTGAACTTTATTTTCCTGGTCCTATACCATTCTCTTTATGACTGATATAAAACAGCAAAGTAGGTGTGGGTAATAATCCAACCAAGTTAGCAGGTAAGACTGTACGTAGTCTTGATCGCTCTATATTTCTAGCAGCTGAACCTTGGAATGTCATCTTTCCTGGGAAACCATGACCTAGGCTGCAATTGCAGGTCCAAGCCCTTCCAAATCGACCAAAAATACCAAATAAGATGATTCCTACTGCTATTTAACAAAAAGATTTGAAGATCAAGCAAATCAACTCGAGATTTCAAGGTAGAACCACCTTTCAGGCACTGTTCTTGCAAAAAATGCAAGCAGACCCCAGTTTCTCTGATCCAACTCCTGACACAGTAAGAAAATGATCCGCAACCAATTCCAGCCCTCCAATCTGATTATCAATCTTGAAATCCCAACGAATCTCGGCCAATGCTGGCCACATCTGTAGATCCGAACCCTCAGATCCACCAAGAAACATAATCAAACTTCAAGAAACACAGACCTAAGAAGATGTGTAAGAAATATTCTGCAGGAGACTGCTTGGATCTATAAGACTAATTATTATATCAGTTCACAAGCAGTTAAGGAGCAACCCAGAAAGAAAGAGAAAGAAAGATTATATTAACGTCTAGGAGAGACCACTCGGGTTTATGGGAGCAAATATACACCAATCATGTACAGCTAGGCGCGCATTTGCAGCCTTCTAGAGATGTTACATACAAAAAAAAAAAAAAAAAAAAAAAAAAAAAAAAAGAGAGAACTAAAATGATGAAATTAGGAAACTTTTGTCTTTTTCTTGGCCACAGGCTTATAGTATAAAGTGATGTCAGACTTGTTAAGGACTGCTTGAACGAGTGTTGGGAACTTGGTAAAAAGGAGAAGCGCCAAATAGGATTTGTATTAGTAGGAGAAATACAAGGTGGTACAATTCGTATCAAGTACTTTTATAGTCATTATTGATGACGTGGCATCATAAGGGCCACTGAGTAATTAGGTTAAATCTAGGCCACTGAGTTATTAGGTTAGAGTAATGTTTCTAACTCTAACACCCCTGCTGAAACAGAACTAACTAAGAAAAGGAAAACAGTACTGAAATCAATGCTGAAGTGATTTAACACCCAGCAACTCCTTCATTCTCATGAATGGAGTCCCTATGAGTGGTTTGGTCATCCCATCTGCAAGCTCTTTAGTAGTCTCACAGTATTGCAGATCAAGAGTAGACAACTGCACTTGTTCTCGAACAAAACAGACCTCCAAATCATTTCTCGAACAAAACAGACCTTCAAATCTAAATGCTTTGTGTCTGGATGATATTTGTAGTCTTTGACCAATGCTATAGCTCCTAAATTGTCCACAAATATCTTAACTGTTGTAATAGGAATTTGCAGATAATAAGTGTAGTGCCATACCATTTCCTTTATTCCAGTACAAAGAGCTTTAAGCTCGGCTTCTGTTGTACTTAAGCTTACGGTAGTCTGTTTTGTTTTCTGGAGATCCAAGTAATGAGACTTGAACCAAAGAATGACACATACCCAGTAGTGGACTTTCGGAGGTCAAGGTCATCTGTTTTGCTTTCTGGAGATCCAAGTAATGAGACTTGAACCAAAAAATGACACATACCCAGTAGTACTTTTGGAGGTCAAGGTCATTACCTGCATGATCTGCACCAGTGTAAAAAGTGGGAGTCGGATGGTCCTGTTCATAATATACCAATCCTTCAGTAACAGTTCCCTTTAGATATGCAAGAATTCCTTTGGTTGCTTTCCAATGAAGATGACTAGGGGCCTGCATGAACCTACTGACCTATCCAACAGCAAACGTAATGTCTGGTCGAGCTATGGTAAGATAAATGAGAGAGCCAACAGTTATTGTTGTACAACTTGGCATCACAAGACTCTCCAGTAACTGCATGCAAGGTTACATGAAGTGACTGGCAAATTCCTGGTAGGTTAGAAATTGTTACATGAAGTTACTTGGCATCACAGTTACTGGCATCATATGTTACAATTTTGACATATTGCAGAGATTCGGCTCGAAAAAAATTTGTCGTCCAAAATCCAGATGCAGATCCAGCAGAAAATTGAAACTCAAATCCGAATTTGAGGACTTCAAATCCGGCACAAAATGTTCCAGCAAACACAATAAAGCAGATATGCAACGACTCCTTCCCTGTCAAACGCCGACTCAAACACCAGATCCGACATCTGACGCAAATCTCACGGATCCAACTTCATTTCGCCAAACGAACAGTCAGCATTAATCCGTCCGGAAATATCCGACCGATCACCAATCGTCAGATCTTCACCAACCTTCGGATTCGACCAAACTAATCAAACCACAAACACAACCCTAATCGGACGAAGAATCTTGCAAGCTTAGAGGAATCTCTGCAGAGATTTTTTTAACTTTCATTGTAGACCCGTTCTAGACCCGCAGCACGTTCTAAACCAGTTCTAGACTAATTCTTGCACAAGCAAGAAAAAATGATGCCAGTTCCTCTGATCAGACCCGATACCACGTTCTGATCCCACCCACCTGCTGCACTCCTGCACTCATTTCATCCTGCATTCTAGCACTGATACCATGAAGAAACGCTGTATGCATATATGCTAGAATGAAAGAGATACACGAGATAGCTAGGCTATGAGTAAACTGGATCTCGAACTATAAAGCATGACTATGGCTTTATAGGAGAGCCATGTCAGCAACATACGTGGCATGCCTAGTCATCTAAGAGTAGTGACATGTCACACGTCATATGCTAACACCATATGAATCTAAAACCAGCTTTACGCTATGCTCATAGGGTCTGATAGCAGGCTTGCATTCTTGCATAAAGAATCTAGCCAAGAGATCTTTGTGGTTTGAGTGAGTTGAATAGACTTAGAATGCTGCCAAATCTCCACTCCAAGGCAGAAATGCAGCAATCCCAAATCTGTGACTTTAAAGGCAGATTTCAGTTGCTCTTTAATTTGGTCAATCAAATGATATGCATCTCCAGTAATAATAGTGTCATCTATATCAAGTGTGAGAATGCAAATTTTAGTACCATCCACCTTGTAACCACCTTGTAATATAACTAAGATCAGCTCGAGACCTAGTAAATCCCTTGTGAAAGAAGAAAAAGATTGATCTTCTCATGCCAACACACCTTGGAGCTTGTTTCAAACCATACAGGCTCTTTTTTAGTTTGCATACAAGATGCTCATTTCCGTTGAAATAAATCCTTGTGGCTGTGTCATAAAAATGACCTCATGCAAGTCTCCATTAAGAAATGCACTCTTGAAGTCTAACTGATGTAAATTCCAACCCCAGCTGGCTGCTAAAGCAATAACAGCCCGAACTGTTGACATCCGTGCCACTGGAGCAAAGATATATTCATCATGCAAGTTAATAGGCCAGTTCTGAGCATCAGCGTTCAGGTCATAATCTGCATCCAAATTATTACTGGTTTCTGCAGAAGTAATAGAAGGCTGAAATGAATCTGCAAGAATAAAAACAATTGTAAGATCATGAGCAGCAGGCACACGAGCTACATGAGCTGGAGCTACACGAGCTGGAGCAACCTGCAAGGAAGGATTGCCTTGAAGATGCTGAGATAAATGACTAATTAGCTCATGGTCAAACAAATCAGGAGAACCTTTATTGTCCGTGTATTCAGCATGTTCAACAAAGTCAACACTGCGAGAAACAAAGACTGTTCTAGTGTTTGGATCATACAACTTCCAACCTTTTTGCTGAGTTGAATAACCCACCAAAATGCATTTTTCTGCACGTGCCGAGAGCTTTCCTTTTCTCTTGAGTATTTCCATAAGGACGGCGGGATAGGCCAAGCAACCAAATATTCTCAAGTCTTCAACATCTGGTTTAGATCCATACAAAGCTTCATATGGAGTTTTGTTACTTAATGCTATTGTTGGTGCTCTGTTGCCAAGATAGGCTGCAGTCTGCAGCGCTTCTCCCCAAAAAGATGGCAAATGTTTATGAAAAAGCAAGGACCTTACCAAATGCTGTAGAGACCGATTCTTCGTTCAGCAACTCCATTTTGAGCATGTGCATATGGTACTATAACATCTCTCCGAATGCCATGACTATGACAATAACGGTTAAACTTAATGTATTCAGTACCATTATCGGAATGGACAGTTTTAAGACGCCTTCCCAACTGCTTTCCAATAAGCATATGAAACTGTTGAAAAACAGAAAAGACCATATCTTTTGTTTTAAAACGTGTGCAGTGATCAACCCAAATAAATATTTTGCTCCTCCCAATGAGACAGTAGGCATATAACAGAGATCAGAGTGCACCAATTCTAATGGAATTTGAGCTCTATAAGTAGCATGTGCTGGATATGCTGCATGAGCTTGTTTCCCTTTGTAGTAGACATCACATTCCCAAGCATGAGACTTAAGATTAGGTAAACCATCTACATTCTTAATCCTAGACAATTCCCCTAAAGCCTGACCACCAAGATGACCAAATCTTGCATGCCAAAGATGCTCGAGGTAATTCTGCTGTCAAGAAACTAGATGCATTAACAACATCTTTTGGATATGCCTCAACAGTATAGCATCCTATACAGTCCTGCTTTGTTCATATGACCAGTGCTAAGAATATTTAACTGTTCGGGCTTGAAGAAATAAGAAAAACTCTTATCAGTTCTTAATCCTAGACAATTCCCCTAAAGCCTGACCACCAAGATGACCAAATCTTGCATGCCAAAGATGCTCTTGAGGATGCTCTTGAGGTAATTCTGCTGCCACGAAACTAGATTCATTAACAACATCTTTTGGATATGCCTCAACAGTATAGTGTCCTATACAGTCCTGCTTTGTTCATATGACCAGTGCTAAGAATATTCAACTGTTCGGGCTTGATGAAATAAAAAAAACTCTTATCAGTAAGGTACATCTTTTCCATTTCCAAAATTACATGCTTATGATATCGTCAAAAGCAAATATCGATAAAAAATTAGCACGGATGCCTGGTAAATGACTAATATTAGGCACATGAAGATCCCCTGCTGTTGACTTAAAATCAATGGTCCCTTTAGCTTTTGACTGACATACAGTATCATTGCCCATAGCTATTACAAGTGAACGAACTTCTTTGGGATCAGAAAGATGCCTAGAAGTTCCAGTTAGATGGCATGGAGCACAGCAGTCCATCATAAATTGAAAAGAAAAAGAGGATTATCAGAAGCAGCAAATGCAAAATATTCATTGGTAAACATAGAAGACAATGGCCGCACCAGAAATAGCATTAGCTTGTGCTGAAGATGGAGAAACACAGCGGGTGGAAGGACTACCAGATCCAGTCCGCTGCAACATCTTTTTGAAATCTGGACAATTATTTCTGAAATGACCTTTCTACCAACAATGCCAGCATGTAACTTGTAACTTGTGATTTATCCTTCTTTGAACGATCCTCCAGCTTTTGTTTCCCTTTACTAGCTTATGGCCAAATTAAGCTGAGCAAGATCAACCCGGCTTTTTTAGCAGTCTTGTTATGTTCTATCTCTTCGTGAGCCAAAAGAGTCTGCACTTCTTCAAATGTCCACTTGTGATTTCTGGTAGTTCTTGGTGGACTCAATAATATTTTGATATTTGTCACCAACTGCTCTAAAAACCAGGAGAATAAGATCTTGATCAGATATATTACCTCTTGCACCAATTAATTCTTCTCTAAGTGTCTTTAGTTAACAGAAATAGTCTTGAACTCCTGCGCATTCTGGTAGAGTAAGATCTGCCATCTTTTCCTTGATAATTGATAAACTCCAAGTCCTTGAACTGTACAAGCATCATGAAGATACTTCCAGGCCTCTGCAAAAGTCTTGCAGGACTTAATTTGACGCCTCCAATTTACTAGTACCAAAGCTTTAAGATAATTTAAAGCTTTCTTGTCTTCTGCAGGCTTGGCTGTGGCATCTCAATTTGATTCAAAAACACCTTCCAGATCTACTAGGCCTACGTAGACCTCAAAGAACTCACTCCATGAAACATAATTCGTGTTATCAAGCACTGGATTAGAAGAAACTTTCCATGGATCTACTCCAATCATTGCTGACCAGAAAATTTCTGTAAAAGAAATATTCAAATCTTTCAAGAACCTCCCAAGCTCCTAAAAGATCAACCAATTTTAAAATTCGGCCTGTTCTGCACTGTCTTCACAAATCTTTGAAAATCTTCAGTTATACTTGTTCAAATGCAGCAAGATTTGTTGCATTGGAAAGCCCAAAATGAAAACGCCTCTGATCCTTAAAGATCAGGCAAAATTTTGAAGGCATGACAAAGGTATGGAAGACGAAATTCAGCCTCTCAACCAAGAACCTTCTCTGATACCATGAACAAGTGTTGGGAACTTGGTAAAAAGGAGAGGCGCCAAAAGAGATTTATTAGTAGGAGAAATACAAGGTGGAACAATTCGTATCATGTAAAAGTCATTATTGATGACATGGCTATATATGATGACGTGGCATCATCTGGGCCACTGAGTTATTAGGTTAGAGTAATGTTTCTACTAACACAAACCTTAAATTGTACCATTGAAAACTAAAGTATTTGGGAGGTCTTAGAAATCCTTCATTTTTTCTTTTCAACTTCTGTCGGTATTTCCATCCTGGAACTTACAGCAACGTTTTCGACATGCAAAACCATTTCCAAGTTCCACCTGACGATGACTGAATGCTATGTGTCATGGCAATAATTTGGAATTTGAATCTAAATGTCTATAACAAGAAATACAAATAAAGTAATAAGACGAAGTTTGAAAATCACCTTTGATAGACTCCAAGCGTGCACGCGAAGCGACTATTCCATGATCAGCAAGTGAGATATTAATTCCAGAAGATAGGCCCTTTCCAGGCTTTTCTAACTGTAGAATGATAGATGAAGATACCCGAGCTGGATTTGAAATCCTACGCGAAATGATATGCCTTCACGATGCTTAAGTGTTAGAATGATATGCACATTAATTATAGGGTTCTTATTTTAATCCATAAGGTCTGCACAACATATACCGTAATAAAAATGAGCCTGTTTGACGAGGCAGAATCCTTCCAGTTTCTTCCCCATCCTCGTGGTCAAATCGGCATATCAGGTTAACCCCAGTGTTGTTCTCAATCTACAAAGCATGTAAGACACAATACATTACTGACTGCAAGCAGGCACAAACATCAAATTAAAGACAAACACTACAGCTCGCGTAGTCATCTTTGTTCGTTGGGTCAGTCAATAGTTCCTGTCCTGTGTCTGCAAATTCCATCTCTATTCATTGTCCGGAATGATTATTCACTCAATCATGGTCTCCAAGATCATATGCCATTTAATTTGGAGGGGGGAATCAGACCTTCAAGAGCATCTTGCTGTAATCTACAATAGGATTACTCAAGATCTACTAGTCTCCAAGATTCTAAAATCTGTTCTCAATTACGAGTGTCAATATTCATCCTCATCTTAGATGGAACTGAACTTCACAAAAAATTGTCCTTTCCTTAAGGAGAATTGGAGGACAACCTATGACGCGGAACTGGATAAGACAGGCCATTTAAAGCCTAAGTACAATGCTGAAACAACACATTCTAAGAGGCATGGAATTATTTTGAAGAACCCTGCTATTCCTATGGTAGTTAGCCAGGGGCATAAAACAACTCTTCTGGAAAGGTAAACATAGAAAATCATGTCTGCAACAAGTTCCTCAAGAACATCAATAGTTCCTCACTTTTTCTTCTCATCTCTTTTTCCTCTCCCTCCATTTGCAGATTTTATTCTCTTCACAATAAGCACACAGAGAACTTCTTACCCACCATGTTAAAAGAAGAAACAGACTACATATTTAAGAAACAAGTATACCTTGCAACAATTTATCAACACAGGAGAATTTCTTATAGTATATGGACCCGCCAAATCCAATGCTCCAATTAGGAATAGGCATGTATCTAAGGATAACTCGCTAACAATTACATCTATCTGCAAAAGAACAAAGCGCCATAAGTACTGGTTCAGAATCCCAAGCATCAAAGGCTCTTCAATATTACACTATCTATAAAGAGATGCTAGGGAGAGAAGGCCATGATTAGTAAAATTGAAGTCATAATATATAAACACGTAGAAGTCACATTATATAAACACTTGGAAGTCACAATATATAAACACGTTTCCTGCCTCTAACACAGAAATACCCAAAGGGATAATGGTGGTGAGTAGCAAGAGGGCAGAATTGCCTTGATGATCAGCTATGCTCAAATTTGCAACTTTGCATATACTGCAATTTTCAGGCCAATTTCTGGGCTGTAAATCCTTGACGTCATCATCACTCTATAGATTGCTGTACCCAAATAAAATTTGAATAATATCAATCCTTTTCATTCTCCTAAATATTGATTTTCCATGGCCCTGCAACAGCTTCATCAATGCCTTACAGGCTATGACAACCCTATAGGTCTTTGCTTTTTCACTTACGACAAGAGTACATGTTCTGCCCATTTTAATACTCTTTTCTCTATCCTGTCCTCATAATGTCGCAATCAAATATCCTAAAGCTGCTTCATACTTGGCTTTGCGCAAAAATTGAGGTCAGACAGCTCCATAAGAAATCTTTCCAAAAGAAGTTTAAGCTGCCGTGTTAAGCAAGTACACATGTCAAAAACTGCTTCAGCCAAACCCACTTTCCATTCTGCGAGCAGACATCTTGTCATAGCCCTATATTTTCTTGAATGGTCATTTAAAGAAAATTAGTAATTTGCATTAAAAACATCTAACAAAACCCTGCCAATTATCAATAAAACCAAAGTAGAAAAGAAGAATGTACTGGCTTAACTCATGCGAAAGGCAAATGACCCCTAACTATAGTCCCGACAACCAAACATCATTCAATCTCCCCGGCACCATTACCTGCTCTAAATTTTGCTCCCTTTGATGGAGTTTTACGTTGCTTTCTTTAACATGCAATGTTCACAAATGCTCTTCTCCTCATGGATTAAGGGTAATCCCAGTGTATGAAGAAGAGCTCTTTTAATGTCCGCTAGAAATCAACAGGTCTATGAGTGGAGAATTTTCTTCCTTTTATTCATTGTCTCACTATCAGGCTGAAAGGACTGCTTTCTAACTGTTGAGGAGTTAAGAGTAGGGTTTCATGCCTTTAACAAGCAACGACTAGCATGCATAAAACATGACATAGCTCTCAAGTGTGATTGGACTGCAGTGTGCATTGCTGGCAGACAAAAATGGTTATTGGGACTTACAAAAGCAGAAATGCAAAATTAGCAACTTGTATGCTTAGTCCTCGGCCGGAATTCAAGCTTGTCAACAAGAATTGGTGGCATCGCAATAATTGCATGGGATGCTTAGATACAAAAAGGCCGACAATACACCTGTTCAGAAAGAGCTTCCTTGTGCTCAAGAAGCTATCTACCTTGGAATTTCAAGTTGATCTCCAGTTCTTGCTTCAAAATTCTGGTCATCAGGAATTCTAAGTGGAGAAGAAATGCCTCTCATGTACTTTACCACTCATATGGGAAGGTATCTGCTAGCAAGACCAAACTAGACCAGATGCAACACAGCCGATTGCATGGATCAAGGATGCATGCTGCAGCCCATTGAACCCTTCTATCAGAGTCCACTTTATATGACTGTCAAGTCTGTCACTGTCAAAAAACATTTGCAATAATCCCCTCAGCAACTGAGCTCAATTTCTAAAGGTGTGCTTGGAGAGGAAGTAAAACTAGCCTCTTCTTTAGGACATGCTGACTTTGACCATAAACACACAGCGGTGCCGTTACAACCGACCGCTTGCCCATCTCTTAGTTCAGCAAATGTCAATATCTGACTACCAAGTCTTCTACAGTAGTTCTGTTCCTTTGGCTGGAGAAGATTCTGACACACTATTTTAACTAAAACTTTGACAAAAAGACAAGTACAAAATAGAATTCTGGATCTGCACGTAGCACAATCAAAGACCAGCTCGTGCTGAGCCCATGGTCCAAACTCAGTTTCGATCCTTCAAGAGAGGCCCAGATAAATGACTCGTCATTATGCTGTCACTAGGATTAGTAGCTTAAGTGATGGTCTCATGATCCTGCAAAGTGTGTGTCTATATCTAGAGAGGATCCGTTTTCCTTCTTACTTTGTGCTGCTGTATTTCTTCCACTCAATCTAGACCCAGTTCTTTTGCACACACATCGTTAAGACTGGCCTAATTTGGGAATAGAACTGTGAGTGTTGCATTCACGATAGAAAAAAATAGTGTAGGAAATTCCTCTCAAGGTCATGTTGAGAATACATCAAAGAAACTAGCATCCATCTTTTGCACTTTCAACTATATAATATCACCAGACCTTTTTCAACTTTAAAAACATGGAAATCGGTATTTTTCTTAAGGTCTCGATTGGGACTCTGCTGACCCGATAGAAACAATCGGCCAAAACAGGATGTATTATGGGTAACCTGCAAAACTAACTAGGTTAGTCCATGCCACATTAATCCAAGGAAATGGAAGCAGTCAATTCTAATTACCATGTACTACTTTGAGCCTCAAAATATTCGGTATTCACAAGCCCACTAGCAATAAGTCTCATCTTGAGGGACGAAATTTGGATCAGGCACTGAATATCATGTATGTGCAACCGTAGCAGAGGTAATAAATGCGTTCCACGAGCTGCCTCGTGCATTATCATCATTGAAACTGCGTCAAAAATACATGTCACATGTGGGACATTTATCAAGTCTCGCACTTGGAGTTCTGTATGAGGAGTTGGAAGAATACTACTTCCAAGTTCAGAAGTTGAACGAGGAAATTCATTTCCCAGGCCTAACACCTGTGGTCGTTTTACAACTTTTATTTTAAAAGTATTTCCTGGCTGGTTAACTAACATAGGGACACCCTCAATAATAGCAAGACCCAATCGGCTTTTCTGATTTATTAGATAGCCCAGGTCACTATAAACACCAGTATCTGGATTGACTTCAAACCCTGCGCCCTCTGCCATCAAAGACCTATATGGTATACATTTCCAAAGTTCCCATGATTTATCATTTGTTGAAGAAATATCAACCCTGCCAGAACCAGGGCGATAATGAACACGAAATGGAATGCCTCTGGAGTTCTTTGCATGCAATGAAAGCAATGAAAACCAGATTTCATTGCTCTTATCTGCTGCCTGCCGACTGACCTAGAAAACATTCAGTCTGGATTAGAGAAGCACGGAAAAAAAAAAGCATGTATTCTCTCTTTCAACTAAATACAGATCTATTTCGAATATACAGATCTATTTCCATGCCATAGAGCATTATATCTTTCCAATGAGATGTTAAGTTTTCTAATTGTTTCTTCAAGAACATAAATATATGTGTTTTTGAAGCCTACAACGACAGCGTCACTAAGAAAATGCATGCTTCCCAAACTTGTGAGATATGATTTGCAAAATACCTTAAACAAAGCCTTCTCACCAACCAGTGTATAATGTGGAACCCCTACAAGATGATACTCGTTTTGAGTGCTTTCTACACAGAGGAAAGAATTTTCACACGTATCCTTAATTGCCACAATTGCTCCTAGCAAGCAAACAATTTTCATATTAGCAGCCTTCATTACAATCACAATTGCTGCAACAATGAGGATCCTAGAAACCAAATTTTGTTTCTTCCACCCAGAAAAGATTAGGTGATTTTTCAGATGCGATAAGAATCCATCTTCCATATTCTCAAAACCCACAAGTTAAGATAGCATACTTGAAGTGTCCCCAGTTTCACAACATATAGACAACAGTATTCTACCTCATAAGGACCCGTCATGTCCAGTAAACTTGCACATTTAACTCTGGACACAGGTCTTTGACTCATGCATGGATACAGTCATGCAGTGTTCTGGGTATTTCAATTTGCTAGCTCTGCAAATTGGATTCCATATCCAGAATATACACTTCGCTCACATCGGCATTCCTACATATATGCGTGTCATATGTGCAATAGAAGCACCTTTGCTATGGGGCATTCACGTGTACCTAGACGAGCTATTCCAGATTTCTCAGGTAACTAGCATGAAACAAGATCAATTTCAGGGATGGGGAACTATCCTCTCAAGAAGAGCAATATGAGTGCAGTCAAACATGCACCTTGCACCACATTTATAATGCACATAAATAAATACAGCTCAACCATGACTACGTAATATTTCACACCAATGAATGTTTTATTAAGTTGCTCATTAATCTAAAACATTACTTCTATGTTTCTAGTCTCCAAACTCCCTTACCATCTGGGAGGTCATGCTGCAGAATAGGTTCTTCTTTAGCTCGTTTACGCAAAAAAGACTGACTTTTTGAAGAATCCACTCTGGTATCCCATGTAACATGGGACAATGGAGAGAGAAGAGAAAAAAGCATCTGTTGTAGAAGAAAAGGAGAAAGCTTATGCCTCTAATAACCATTTCTAAAAACTTGCAGTGAAAACTAACCTGAATTTCTCTGGTGGTTATTGCTATATGAAGTCCAGAAACATGGAAGTTACCTTGCCAAGCACCATTCCATTTGCAGTCCCCAGATGTTTGCACAGGTCCCTGCTCAAGCACACATGCAACAGTCAACTTCTCCAATATGTATTCTGACAAAGGAATGTCAGGCTGCTCCCCCCCTCCATTTGACTTATCCACTTTGGATGAGTCCTCCATGACCTCATTTAATAATGACGTTGACTTTCCCATGTGATTATCATGTTCTCCAGGTTTCTCAACTTCCGATGCCCCTGAACGAAACTGAGGCATTTGAGATGCATTGCTAGAACTTGAACCCCCATGGTTACCATCTATTTCATTGGAGAGAAGGCTTATCACTGTTAGTTGTTTAACATCTCCTGAAAATTTTATTGAAATACCAACAGTCTCAACCATGACATGCCCATGGAATATCAGCATCAGCCCTGATATCGGTGCTGCAAACAGGAAATTTTACACCAATAAATAACTTACAGATTCTAAAGGGAACTTGACAATGGACAAAAACTAACTTTTGGGTGACATGCCACCAGTCGCAAAGACCATAGTAAAGCCATCCACATTTATTAACACCAGCTTTCCCAGCAGATTTGACGACGATGACGGATCCATAGATCCAGATAGAGTGAGCCTTTTCCTACTTTCACTAACAGGGGGGGAATTAAGGTAACGCTGAGAGGTAGAATCTTGCTCAAGTGCTTGATAATGTGTTGCATCTTCAACTTCATTTGAACCAGAAAGTGTCAGGAACTTGACAAAACTAAGGACACAGTATGTAAGTTTAAAAAGCCACTCCATTAGAAAAGCCAGAGCTGAAGTGTGAACCATCACCAGGCCCCCCTGTTGAGATTAAACCATTAGGATTCCTTCAAACCTAGCTTAAAATTCCTAGAATATTCAGATAAGATACAGCTTCTACAAAACCGCATTATGGAAAATAAAAGCAGATCTTTAAAATGCATATTGATACATCAGAAATAATGCCCTTTATTCCTTGCATCAATGGATAACTATCAGCAATATTTTTTAATAATGAGTTTGAAAAGGAAGACGGATGAACCATACATCTCATGCAGCCTCTAAAGTTCCCTCTTGGGCTGATGTTTACAGCACTGGACAAGGTTATCTTTTATAATGCAGAGGATGAAATTGAGCTAAAAGATGCAAATCCACGAATAGAAATTACAAGAAACATGGCCAGCTAATCAATCCAAAAGCATGGCCATCAAGGGAAAAACCACCATCTCAGTTTGATGCTTCTGCAAAACATGAACACTCCACGAGATCATACCCAGTAAGTAATGTAACAGTCATACCTCTAATGCAAGTTTGACATTTGTGCAATGCTCGGTAATAGTTAAATTTGCACGAAGGTTGACGTTAGCTGGCGGTGTAGGTTTCCATTTAGTTGCAAGGTCTTCCAAGTTGCAGCCTGCCAAAATCACCTTCCCCAGGCACATTTTAATAGTTATATCATGCCTATCAGAAGAGGAAGCCATGCTAAATTTTTCCACATCCGCAGGTACTTCGCCATCCCTCGGGGTTTCTACATTCACATGCTCTGGCTTGGCACTGTTTAGATATAATGGTCTCTTATCCTGTATAACGTTTTCCATGCTTTCTGGACCATTCAAACTAACCATTGATGGTCCAATAACCAGGTCACTCATCAGAGACGTCGATGTTGACTCCTTAGGTACAAAGATCTTAGATAGAGAATTAAGCCCTTGTTTACTGCACAATTGTTGTATTACCTTCTCTAAATCCATACCGTAATTGTTCATCAGCATTGCATCAATGGCACATAAGTGGATCCTGTCAAAACCTGCAAAGAATGAAGGGGACAAACAATCTCCCAAAGCACACTGAATCTGCACGCCATTTATAAAGAAAAATCCAGTATTATCAAATCTTGATCCTGCTGCAGTTCTGTTATTATAATGTCTAGCATTGTCTCTAGAATCAGACCAGGTCCTTTTCACATCTCTTGAGCTGTCGACAATGACTTCAATGCCATGGATCTCAATATCCAAAAGGAAAGTGAAGGGACATGGATAATTTGACAAAATAGAGTCCTTGCATGCTGTATTTGTTTGTCTATTCTTCTTGGTCGTTTTTTGAGTTGTGTTATAGCTCAAAATTAAAAGAACATGTAAAATGGCATCTCTATAACAAGCAAGAACCTGCAGAAACAAAAATTGTACATAAGAAATTGACCATGTTCAATCATAAAGGAAGAAGAGTGAATACATTACCAAGGTTATAGTTAGTATTCTTGTCCAAAATAGTACCTAATCAACTGTAACCTTGTTGTCATAAACATCTCCTTCTGGTCTAAGAATAAAAGAAAATCTGGGCTCTAAAATGGGCAGAACATAAATTATGAGAGTTTATCGGTGTCCTCACCTAACAAAACAAGCTTACATGCTTTTTTACATGCCTTCTTGCAAAGAAATTATGATTCTCTGGTCCCTTTCAAATTAATTTATCTGTAAAGGCACATATTATGTGACAAGTTGTGATGTAAAAAGCAACACAACGATCCGCTTTGAAAATGATGTGACAAGTCGCTGTCAGCTTGCTATTTACAACATTTTGGCTTAAATTTGGGAATTTAAATTGATCTTTGTTGCCAAAAACTGGGGAACTAACCCACTGACCAAAATTGTTGAGCCACATAAAATGTCATGGCCAAATAAAATGAGTTATGGAAGATAGGCAAACAGGAAGGAAAACAATGCAAGAAAGTTATATTGATCAGGAAGTGAACTGGTCAAAACAGAGATAGGGAGCTGTCTTTATGGACCATATCTCTAATATTTGCTTAGTTAACATATTTAATTTACAAAATGGGCCTACTATGTGTTAGGCCCATGATAGTCAGGTTACTGCCCCAGTAGTGCCACTATAAGATGCTGCATGTTGTCATATATGGCTTCTTATGACTTCTATATTTCTATACATTTTGACATACCGGTAAAAGTGAAACAAATTTTTGATGGGTCTTACTCAGTCACATGTTACTGACCACAAAGTCCTAGAGGAGTGGCAACTGCCAACTAATAGGCTTATGATCATTGATAATGGATCTTGCTTTTATCAAAGAACTTTCTGTGGATAGGTTAATTAGCTACGTACCCTAATCCCTGAGCAACATATATTATTCACTTGAATGTCAGCTAGGCAGAATACCTGTAGCATTATGTCGAGCAGAGGAATGTTTATGTAGATAGAGAGCATGGGGACAGCTAGGCTGATTGACGCCGCTGAACTCTGAATACCTTGAAGAAGTGAGCTGAATCGGTCACTGAAATAAAATATGTTGTATAAGAAGAAAATTAAGAAAATAACAATCACCACCTTCAAGGCTATACTTCAAGAGACAAATTGAGAACAAGCTTCACTTAAAACAGCAGATGCAATTAGAGAACCTACCTGCAAAGTGAGGCCTCCACTGAAAATGTTGATGGTCCAAATAATGTGGTGGAAGTAAAACCATCCGCATCAACTTTAAAAATCATTCCATCCAAGTGAAATATCACATTATTTCCTACCTGGTCATGCTCTGACACTGTTAGCTCTTGACTAGTTTTGGGCAGCAAAGGCTTTCGTAACCATTCTTTCGAACCTACAATTTTTGACCGCTGATCATTTATGTTTACAGATTTCTCCATCAAGGGTATGTTTGAAGATCCTTCATTTGAAGAGGCCGACCAAATAAACAGATTCAGATCCCCAAGGTCGAGAATGACCATGGCCCATGACGTTGCGATAGATACCAGCTTACTGCTCCTCTTTCTCAAATCCGCTAAATCATAGTCTGAAGCATAAAGCTTAACTCTTGGGCTTGAAACGTATACAGTGCATTCAAGACACCTCTCTGGAACAACTGCATAAAGGAACCTCCGAACTAATTCCATGCATGTGGCGACAGATTCATTGACAACTGCATCCATACTAAGTGTATTGGATTCCAAAAAAATAGGATGTCGCTTGTCACTAAGTGTATCTGGTTTCTCATCACTTAGAAAGTTTCCACACTCCAAAAACTGTGTTATGAAGGGGATCATATTTATGAAAACAGAGCATTTCAATGAAAATTCCACTTTCCCCGCTGCCACAGTGAATTTCCCAGTTCCTTTGGTTTCACTGCCAATGCCAAGCAAACTTTCCATGACAAGCACCAAGAAAGGCAACTGCTTTGCCCCATCGAACCCCTGCCCAAGGCCAACAGAAGTTCCATCTAAAGACTTCCACTCTCTCCTAGCCCATTTCTCAATTTGCTCTTGTCTCCATAAATTGTGTGTTTTAACCATATCAGGAATGTCCTTTTCCATGTTCTGAGTACTTCTGTTAGGATCAATAACTGTACTTGAGAAAATAACTTCTTCAGCTGATCTAGTACTTTCTGGCACTTCAGCTAGACCATCACGAAGTAACCGAAATTCTCCTTGCAAACTGCCACAGATAATAGATAGATAATCTGCACTGTGAATAGTACCATGACTTATAGAAATTTTTTGACATGTAAGACAATATGCAGCAATCCGGGGATTTCCCAATTCTAGAAATTGGCTGCTCTTTTTGTTTTGCACATGTGAATTTAAATCTGTGGCACATATAATTTCAATAGATCCCTTGCCTATGCAGAAAGAAAATTCTGTCTCCCACCTTCGATGCGCAATCTCATTATAACTTGGTGTGGCCTCGCATGTAGCCTGTGGTGTCAGAGTCCGCCCACCTGCAGCTTGTGCCAAGTCTTTCCGATCAAGATGCCTGATGCCCCTTCTTACAACATTAATCATTATACCAATCAAGTAGATAATATGACACCAGACAGCTGAAAGTAACCAGCTGCCCACTTCCCAAATCCTTTTCCTTATATTGGTTATAGCCTCAATTGACATTTCTAACTTCTTGAAAGAGTGAACTTGTTGCTTGACAGTAATTTCTGCCAATACCCGTCGACGTGCTACAAGTCTGCCAAGGGCAATTGCTTCAACAGGTAAATGTTTTTCCATCTCCAGGATTTCTGGAAGTGCATTTCCCGGCCGAACCATACCACTTAAACCTGCAAAGTTAACTTTCCTCCAACCTATTTCAGATAACCAACCCGCATAAATTCGGGCATATTGCTGACGAAGATAACCTGCATGCAGGGCCTCACTTAGACGGCGAATACTAGAACTGGCAAGAGCCTGTTCTGTGGCTTTATGCCACAATTCTTTTGCACCTCTCTTTCTGTTCACTTGTTCACTGAGTGATTGTCCAGACGAAGGCTTGTCATTAAGGGGTTCCCCAAGCTTCAGAACAAACCACTGGAGCAGATCCGCTTCTCGTGTAGAGAACTGAATACAAAGCTCTGGAAACTCTGTATCCAGGCTAGCAAATGTTAAGTCCTTAATCCTTACAGAGAACAACATTGCTATGAATTTTATGTATGTTAGTATGGTTTCCTGAGGTCTTTGTATTGTAGTTTCATTAGTCTGAATATCATCCGTGTTAAGAATAGCCAATTGAAAACCCTCAGCAGAAATAGTCTTTGTTATTTGTTTATACTCCTTACCCCATAGAATGGTTGCGAAAATTACTACTGTGGAAAAGATGCCTGCTGAAGTTTTAAGCTCTTCACAGGTACATCCTTCCTCAAGAATTAGCTTCTCTGTAGATAATGAAATACACCGGCCAACACATTCCTGAACTGATGGGAAGACTCGAACTGAAGAGTTCCTTAGTTCAATTCTCAAAGAAGATAGCAAAATGCTTGACAAAAGACTAATTGCCAAGTTGCGAACCTTCTTCCCTGTGTCTAGCCTTTCCGCAAGAGCATGCTCGGCAGCACCCTGATATTAGAAAATCAAAAACATGAAACAATGAGAACCGTGGTCCATTTTCAACTACGTTTAACTTTAACCACCTAATTTCATTATAATGACCAACAAACTGCACTCATCGTGTACACACCTCTGGATCAATGGTTGCAATCCTTTTTAACCGATTAACTAGCTCACTATTTTTCTTGGCCAATTCCCAATATTCGTCATTTTCCGGTCTGATAAAGCATGATCAGCTTGTCAAGAAACCAAAATTCTACTTCAATAACAAGACACAAGAACACACCTTAAACAGAACTCAAATTCCAATCCTTCAATTTCCAGAGTGATCATAGCATTACGGAAGGGAAAGAAAGCAAGTTTAACCTCTCCAATGCGGGCCTTGTGGAACAGCAATGGGCTGGATGCCATAGCTGCAGAATTAAGAGCATGGGTGTCTAATTCTAATGCATGGATTTGAATCTCCATCCCTGAAAAGGAAGCTGATACAGAGATGAGGGGCTCCGTCATGATCCATGGGCGCAAGGGAGAGAGGACCAGCCTCGCGAGGCGCTCTCGGAGCCTGTCCATGCCACTCTCTGTTTGCCTTGCTTTCCAAAGCTTGTATATAGGTAGCGGGACACGTCATATTTTGCGTCCAAATGTTTATCCCCAAGTTAACATTGAAAGTAAATTACCTACTAGGACTGTACACATGACATGCAATGGTCGAAGGCAAGGCAGCAAAACTCTGATTTTTATGGTGCTGGGGCCTAGCAAATACTAGACGTGGAAGCCCCCAAAGGCACGTGTGGTCTACTCCTAACAAAGAAGTCTGCAATACATTTTATTTTTATTTTATTTTTTTGAAGGCAAGATATTTTTATTTTTATTAATAATAGTATGTAATAAATACATTTATTCATGGCTCCATGATAGCCAGATAGCCTAAACATATCAGCACAACATCTCCCAGGTGTGGAGATAAGGTAAAAACACCATTCGGCAATCCATCTCAAAGAGTGATCCTAATCTACTTGTAGATGATACCCCTTTAGGTTCCACCTCCGAGAATGCAGTAGACATGACCAATGGAGTAGATGCTTCATCCCTCGCATTAACTCGGCCCCTGTTCTATCTATACCACAGTACTACTGAAAGAAGGATAACTCTTTTACAATTTCTTGTACTTAAGAGCACACATTCTTACCATCTTTCTGGAGATAGAGATACAAGGGCCTCCCCCCAATAAGGTGGTCCACATTCACTCCACATGCTCATGTCGTTTGCTTAGGTTCCATCTGCGCTGCACTCTACCCACTATCAGTGAGCAGTTGTAAATACATATGGGCCTCCTGTCCCATGACTCACTGAATCTATTACCCTGAGGCAGATTGATGTCTTGATGCAGAAACCTGAAAACAACACCTCCTTCCAGCTGGGATGGAAGAGGGACAACATAAAAGAAGCAAAATTTGTCCAAATTCACAAGCTAAGCATCTGAAACAACCAATCTGAATCTGCAATACAATTTTAAAATACAAACAGTGTAAATAAAATGGGCCAATTATGGACTGCAATAAAATGGACCGAGCATTGGGAGAACTCTCGGGCAAAAAAGACTTTTCCCATTGAAAACTGAAGATTTCAGGTTGAGCTAGTGCATGTTAGGAAATTTTTCGGAAGGTTGAATGTACTTTTCTATAAGGACGATACAATTTTTCGATTCGAAACTTGAAATATCCGAATGTCTACATAAACATTAGGCGACTTTCCGGTTGGCTCTAAAAGTTTCTCCAACACAGTCTGAAAACAACTTCGACCTGCTATTTCGGCATTTTCATCAAGTTCTTCAAGAGCGAAATTTGTTGTCTATGGCTTGTTGTTTTTTATGGTTGGAAACTTGTTGGAAAACATTTTTACACGCTGGAAATAGCAGGCCTGCATTTTTTTTTTTTTTTTGTAGAGAAATTTCTGCCAAAGCATATTTTGGGGCGCACGCCCAGCCTCGCATTCTAAGCAAAATCTAAGCTTACAACGGTAGTCCTTACAAGTAGTTTAGAAGAGGGAGTTGCATGGCCAATATCGCTTTCTTCATTTTATGTTCCGAGGGAGCAACGCTTTTGCAAACTTGCATTACTTTCAACATGCCATGTTTATAGACATAAAGTAGATACTATACATTCTCGGGATACGGACTCGCGATATACGCACGCAAACACCGCCATAGATAGGTTTTTCATTCATCACAGTAGCAGTATACATTGGGTTTATAATTTGGGTAAAAGAGTGGGATAGACGACCATAGGAACAATATCGGACTACCCTATAAATGAGATTGGTGAAAACAACTTCAGAGGGCTAGGCAAGGTTGAGAAGACTGGCGGCAGCTTCTCATCGCGATAAAAAAACCCCGCACTTTCGGGTTTCGAGGAAAACCCTAATGAGAAACGGTCGCCAATGTTCTCGAGGGAATGCCTGTGGTGCCCTTACATGACTGCGGACCACAACTTTGTTGGTGCTGGAAGGCCCGGTCGTGATAACTGGTGAAAGGAGCTACACATAAAAAATGAAGGCACAAAAAAAAAACAGATAAGCGATATTAGTATTTTCCGCCCTAACTCAATCATCGCTTGCCTCGTCAAGCATGAACATAAGAAAAAAATTAAGAAAAAAAAAAGAACGTGAAAGAAATAACTTGAAAACCTCCAGAGGGGCTGGTCATGCATGCCACGCTACAACAAACGTCTATAATAGAGAGGGGTTGGTCATGCGTGCCACGCGAACATAATTTAGAAAGGACTTAGCATAAAGCGAAAAAAATCTTGAAAAACCTCCAGAGGGGCTGGTTATGTGTGCCACGCGACAAAAGACCTCTATAACATGGAGGGGCTGGTCATGCATGCCACGCAAAGATAATTTAGAAAAAACTTTACATAAATGAACAGCTTTGAAAAATTGAACTCCGCAAAAACAAAACAGTTCTGGGTGGGCAGGTGGGAGACTCCAATGTAACTAGACTGATGTGAGAAGAACGCCGAATAAGGAATATTGGCTCTGACCCGCTATATATATCGCTCGTCCTCTCCCAAGAATGACAATCTAACGGTTTGGATCGATCGCATTCTCAGGACACGGGCTCACAATATATCCACACAAACACCGCCGAAAAGAAGAGGACTCTCTCCTCAAAGCCGTAGTTGGCTAGATAAATGAAGCTGCTGCTGGACATCGGATCACACATAGCGTGCATGCGAGGAAGAGGATCACCAGACGCCCGTGTTGCTGAGATACGTCATCCGAAACACCATGAGATGCTGCTTGACTCCCATGGCACTAGCACGATCTGATCTACAGCCCAGGGCTGTCGCATCACCGGATGGGTATGACCTGGGCCTAAAAGCCCAGGGAGATGGCACGCCGAAGAGCTTCTGGGGGAGCTTTGGCGAACTCTATAGCATCGGATCAGCCTTCCCAAGGCATGGATTCGCTTGCACAGGTTGGGCGGGGGGAGGAGATGCAGGTCGAGGATGTTCTGCAGATTGAGGGGCCCCTGGACCTGCCTTCTCAGGGTATGGGAGATGGTTTACAGGTCGGCTTGCAGCAGACCATCATGGCAGTGGCCACTCAGGCCAGTTTCCAGCAGGCCGGTGGTTGTGTGCAGGCTCATGGAGTGATGGCAGTGGAGCGATCTTTGGAAGAGGGTGTTTCTTCCCAGGATAGCGGCGCCCAGCAAACCCGTGGTTCTTCGGATGGGGTGCAGATTGAGAAGCCCCTTTTAATGGAGATGCGTAGTATTCTTGAAACTCCTTCGATTGAGCGGTATGTTTATGTTTCGTCCTCTCAATTTGATTCTACCCATGTAGGGGATCATGTTTTGGAAACACCGTTGTCTATTCCTTCAAGTATGCCGCCCTTGGAGACGGCTTCTGTTGCAATTAATGATGCTTGCAGAGGTCCAGTGTGTGGGCTTGCTGTGAATGCTGCAGGAGTTTCAAATGTTGCAATTGATGTGTCTTGCAGAAGTCCAGTTTGTGGGCCTGCTGTGAATTCTGTAGGGGTTTCAAAGGAGAGATTGCAGGAGGTGTCTTCTCCTCCTGGAGTAGCTGTGGATGCTTCCAAGGAACCTAGGGCTGCTGCCCCGAATCCTGTACGCTCTCGCTTGGAGGGGTAGGGATACAATATCCCGTGTCACGCGACCGGGCTTCTCTGATTGGATCAAGCGGAAGGCATCAGAGCACAGGGCAGCCCGGGTTGAGGAGGCTCTCAGGTTTGTGGATGAGCGTCACTCTGAGGACTTGAAGGCGTTGCTTCCGGATAATCCCTGGATTGATATTAATCATGAGCGTCATGTTCAAACCATTGAGAATTTGGTTTTCTTTGCGGTGTTGGGGTTCTTTACAGGTTATATTCTTGATACCCGGCAGTTCAGTGCGTGGCTTGCAGGGCATTTGAAGCAGTTTGGCTTGCCGAGGTATCAGTCTTTGAAATTCTTGCCCAATAATTTCTTTATCATTATGTTTGAGGCAGAATCTCTAGTATGCCAATTGGTGAGTCGGAGGGTAGATACTCTCGAGGATGCTTATGTGCTTTATCAGTATTATACTTCGGGTATGTCTACCAGCTCCTTGACGGCTGTTAAGATTCCATGCTGGTTTCAGATTGTGGATCTCCCGCCAGACATGATGGTGCCGGAATTCTTAGTCCCCATGGCTAACGGCTTGGGTGTTCATTTGGCGCACTCTATTGTGCAGGTTCCTAAGATTTGTGTGGTTCCGCCTGTTTTGCAGCGTCTTCCTACTTCTCTTCCAGTGTGCAGTGGTTCCTGGCACTTTGTTTTTAGGTTGAAGCTCTTGAATGGATCAGAAATCCAGCGTATATTTCCTTCTATTGAGTTGCCTGGTGACATGGTTACAGACATGTGTCAGGAAGTGGAGGCAGATGGCGGTGGGCTTGCAGACAGGTGTCAAGAAGGGGATGTAAGAGGCGGTGGGCTTGCAGACAGGTGTCTATAAGTAGAGGCGGGTAGTGATGAGCTTGCAGACAGGCGTCTGGATGTGGAGGCAGGTGGTGGTGAGCTTGCAGACAGGCGTCAGGAAGTGGAGGGCAGTGGCGGCTCGGGAATGGGTCGTCGTGGTTTTGGTGGGAGCCATGGGAGTTTTGTTGGCCATGGTGGTTTCACGAGGGGGCTTGCAGACAGGCGTCTGGAAGTGGAGGTTGGTGGTGGTGGCCTGGGAGTGAGACGAGGTGGTTTTGTTGGGAAGCGTGGGGGCTATGTTGGTCGTGGTGGCTTCATGAGGAGCCGTGGGGGTCCTGTTGTCGGTTGGGGTGGTTCTGTTGTCGGTCTTCGGGGTGTGGGTGAGGTTCTAGACAGATGTCTGGGAGTGGAGGCAGGTGGTGATGGGGGTAGGCTTGCACATGCTCTGTTAGGAGGTGTTCGGGGCCATGGGGAGGCGAATGCAGCAGGGGGGTATGTATCTGGTGGTGAGTGATATGGCAACAAGCTCGGGGGTGTGGCTCAGAGGACTTGCGGGATGAACACAGATGCAAACTCAATTATAAAGCCTGTCAAACTATGTTTAGAGTCCAGCTATTAGTATAAACCATTAAAGCTAAAGATCTATTAAATATAGTGTGAAACTAAACTTGGTCGATATTGTTAATGGCATGTTTAAACCACGAACCAAAAATAGTTTCGGATCTGTAAATAGTTTCGGATCCTGATCGGAATTGGTTAAAAAGCCAGATCATGACCCAA
>JAANSK020022245.1:0-29220 GCA_011763485.2 Isoetes engelmannii
GAGTAACAATAGCAGGAGGGAGGGAGGGAGGGAGGGAGGGAGGGAGGGAGGGAGGCCCTCGTGGGTTTAGTCTGCTTTTATGCTAGGGTTTACCACATTATTAGCTGCATATGCATTATCATGGAGAGAAGGTTTTCTAAACCAAAACCCATAGAGGCAGCCCACTGAGATGCCTTTGCGAACCAACATTCTTTGATGCCCTCCTCAGCCAACCTTTTTGAGAACTTAAAGCTGATAATGCTGCGTCCAGTGGTTGCAAATTCTGCTAAAATGATTGGATACAGCACAGATGCTTTGGTTATAATCATTTTGGATAAGAAACATGCTTGGAGCCTATTGCATCCATTCCTTGGCTACCACTCCAACTCCCACACCAAACCTCCATGAAAAGCGGCTGGTCTGACCAAAGTATTGAAGAGATTTGTAAGATCAAAATCTCTCTACAAATCAATGGATTGAGAACCCTTTTATCCTAGAGAAATTTAATGCAGACGGATTGAAGGAAGGAAAAGAGAGTTTTAATTACCAAAGATCCATAGGCCTATAAGACCACACAACTACAATAGATCACTTCTCGTCTAGAAATAAGCTCCAAGTGTGCTACGAAAAAATAGTAAAGGAAAATAAAATGCAATAGGAAAAACATATGACACTGTCCACTCTGACGTTGGCATTCAACCCATTGTCGGTGGGTGAACTAATGGTAATAAATAGAGGTTTTTGAACTAAAGGGGGCACCACAAACCCTACAGACCACCAAATAATATCCCATCTCCCCTAACGTCTTCTGTGAAATTTTTAATGCTGCTGCCTTCCTGTTTCTGGCATTCTGTGAAGTTGCCATTCAAGCAAATTTAAAATTTTCCCCCTTATTTTTATTGACATCGAGTGCACTATCAGCAAGAAAGAGATCAGCACGTTGGCTCTTCTCCTGATGTAGCTGGCTTTTTCTGTTTTGACTATGCTTATATAACATCTCTAGGAGGCAGTAAATGCGCCCCTAGCTGCACATGATTGCTGTATAAAATGGTCTCATAGACTCAAGTGGTCTCTCGTAGACGTTAATATAGACGTTAATATAATCTTTCTTTCGTTCTTTCTCACTTGAATGATTGATTTTCACAGCATATATAGCCAAATGTCTCAGTTCCTGGAAGTAATAACTTTGAGTTGCCTTGCAGAAAATATTGTTCTATCTGCCCAATGTGGGAAGACCCAAGATCATACAATAAATTGGGTCTTGACCAGGTTCATCCAATCTCATACATCCCCTGAAAATATTTTTCTAGGCATTGTTTCTTTCTGTTAAGAATTACATTTGGAACCACCCAAGTTAAGGGGATCCATTTCTGCAGAAAAACAATTCAAAGCCAAGAGTTCTAACCACATCACTAAATGAGCATATCGAACTTTGTGTAGAAGGATCTGTCAGCAAGCAAGGATTACTATTTTAATTGGATTAAGAAATATATTCTGATTCAATGATTAATTCCAGCATTACAAGTTTCATGTCGACTCAACGTCCTGTATCTACATAGTACATACTAATAACTTCCTGTTTACATACTGGGAAGTTAAACTTCAAAAAAGAAAGCAACTGAAAGGACAGAAGTACCTTTTTGTCGGCTATCTACCCACACTGCACGAATACAAGCCACAACCTTCATACTATGTTCATATAGTTTTTCTGAGCGAGCCATTCTTGGATGTCCACCAAATTTCCAGAGATAGGGTGGCGAATAAACAGATTTGAACTCTAGTCCCTCGTTTAGTAGTTGCATCGAAGATGACAAGGTCCTCCAAACCTGGGAGTGACAACACTTGTAGCCCATTGCTGTAATGATAAAGAACACACAACAAGCAAAACCTTTACCTCATCATTTGTATAAGGCCTTATTTCAGAGAGGCTATGCGTCAATGACTTCCAGCAAAACAAAAAACCTTCAAACTGGAAATTGTTTGTGTTGGCAGATCCCCAGAGGTGTTTGTGCCAGTTGAGCACTTCGTCGTATTTCGCCTTCAGCAGCATATCAAAACCAACAATGGTAAGGACGTAGTCTTCAAACCTCCTGAGTGAACACAGAAAAGGATACAACCAAAGCACTACTTTCTGATAATCTGAAATGGAGTATGGACGTAAAATCTGAAGATGGTTGAAATACGACTGTTCAATCAAAGTTGCAGAGCCACGTGGCCCATCCTTCAAGGAATTTTCCAACACCATGTCTTCCAGAGTCCACTGGAAAATGCTTTTCCTCACACATATTATTCGTCTTGCACAATTTGCCATATCAGTTGTCCCAAAAGCAGCCTGAAACAGATTCTCTTGCTTATATAAACTGTTGCTGCTCACAAACTTAGCGCAGAAAGCTGAGAGAGGATGACTTATTTCCTTCTCCAAAACGAGTGCTATAAATTTCGAAGTACTGCAATATTTTCCTGTTTTTACTGAGAGGTAATGCAACCACTGCAGGTAATGCTGTATAGTTGTTAAGGCTCCCTGTTCCAATACCCAAAGTGCTGCATGATGCAACATCTGGGCAGATATACCTATGTCATCACCTGGCATACAACCACTTATATCTGATTCTGGATCTAAAAGGGCCCGAAACAGACCTGCAGGTAAAAATGGTGCTAGATCTTTTGCAGATCGTAAGAAATCTACTTTCTCCTTCCTATCATGTAATACTTGCTGCCATTGACTATACATGCTCCAGGCAAAAACCCTGACACTCAAGTTCTCAAAAAACATGCTATCTTGCCGAATAGTGGACTCCACTGACCTCCAACAATAATCACGGAGACATAGCGGACGAGGCCATCCTCCTGGGACATACAGCGGGGCACCTGCAAACTCTTGAAAAGATAAAACATTGCTAAGATGGCGATGAAATACATCCTTAGCAGCTTCTCTATCATTGGTAGAATCAAAATAAACCAAATATAGCTGTTCCCAGCTGCATTTTAAGCTCCAGGATAATTTGAAGCCTTTCTCGAGCAATATGCAAAATAGATTGACCCACAGAGATAGCTCTTTCAAGCTTATTGCATGAAAGCCACAAGCTTTCTCTGCCATCTGAACCATCTTTGTGTGGGTTCTACAGATTGCTTCTACCAAAACTATGCTTGGAATCCCAGCCGAGATGACCATCCTCTTCATGTCATGAAAGGTGATTGTGGACTCTTTCACCAAACTTTCCTGGGGAGCTACCATATCTGGATGCATCATATATATTTCAACTCCTCGATTCCTCATGGCTCTGGAAACCTCTCCATAACTCGTGTCAACAGTGAGAAACAAACGAAAATTAGAACTCGCAGAGATAGTCATGGCCTGCCCATCCACAAGACCACGCTCATTGATCGTTATGTTGCCAGAGGGCTCCACAAGGGGGTTCAATCTATCAAGAACCTAAAACATCAGAAGAGATATAAGCACACAAAACTCAAAATTTTAACGGTTAGAATTACTTCATTCAACATCTATTTACTTACCGTAGGACTACAAAAATTGGCATTCTCAAGCAAGACCCACTCTCCTCTTTCGAGTGCCCTCAGAAGATCACCATCAACCCACTCAAACTGCCGTGAATTGGATTGCTTGAGCATCCTTTGGAACTTCTCTAAAGAAGCCTCAAGCTTTTGTAAGCATATTACAAGGTCTTTAGAATTAAAGTTTGAAGTAACTTGTTTAACCTGCCCCAAAATCTGTATAAGCATCTTCACTCTTTTCTCTACCTCAGAAGCTTCTATACCTTTTACTACAAACCCCTGTTTCCTTAATGCAGCCCAGCCATCCAGTATGGACTTAACTGCAGCAACTTTCCTCTCTGCTGCCATGGAAGATGCATGTGTTGCTGTCAGAATAACACTACAAGCTAAAATTAGAACAGAGTGTGCTTCTGAAGTTAGTTCTTGCCAGTGTCGAGCATTATCATGTTGTTCAAAACAACCCAACAACTCAGTGGTATCTGTGGCACTTGACAGAGGGAGTTCATGCAAAATATTTCCAGTTATGCTTGCTAACCATCGGACTAAGGATGTTTTTCCAGTTTTTGAAGGCCCCACCAGGATACACATCCAATTCTTCTGAATACAGTGCATCATACATTCAAGGCGCTTTGTAAAACCTGGTAGCAAGCATAGCTGCTTAGAGACGTCCTTTTCATTCCACGAATAAAGACTGCGCTCCAGATTTGCATGCCCAACATGCAACCCAAGAGGAGTTATGGCAACTTTAGGAGAAATATCAAATTCTGGGGACATGCCAAATACATCCTGGAATAACCTTTTCGTGTATAAACGGTCCTCCTTTGTACGCAAACGCTGGAGATAGATTACATCTAAGAAATATGCCACGGCTTCTATTCCATCAAGGCTGGAAATCCCTGCATAAAATACACCTTTCTGATTATTATACTCACCTTACAAGGTAAATTTTTACGTCTTGGTGAATGTAACTAACCTTCGATTAGCCTACACCAACGCAGTATATCTCGCAAATTGAACTCCCAGGGTGAGCCTAATTGGCCAAACTCGTGATTTATCATAATTTTTTCATGTACCATGGCATTGAACTTCACCATCTTCGCAAGCAATTCTTCTGGAATTGAAGGATGCAATGAATGTGAAATGAATAGAAAATCAGCATGTGACAAGGTTTCCACGAACACCTGTTAAATAATTCTCAGGTAAATATGGTTTACAGTGTCGATAGCAATAAATAACCCTAAATGATGATTTAAATTGGAACCTTTGTAAAACGATTTAGAAAAGATTTTGGGAGACCTTTACGGCCACCTCCCTCATTTAACGGATTTTGACAGCCAAATACTCGAAAAGATGTAGAGCATTTGAATGTCTGGCCCAATTCGGGAATAAATACCTCCCCTCTATGATCGAGGCAAGAGTTGAGTCCCTGCATTTATCAACAGAGAACTTGAGATAAAGAATAGTTAAGGAGAACATTTATTTAAAAAATAAAATCTGTCTATGTCTCTCATGAATTGGATAAAATCTGTCTATGTCTCTCATGAATTGGGGATATGTAAGAGCATAGGAATTAAATCTAGACTGGTCTCCTGTACCTGCATGGTCAGACTTGAGGATAATATAATATGGAACAGTAAGAGACTTAATTGACCTACATAACAATGCGTTATATATTGCAAACCTCTAGCACTGACTGTGATGCAAGATTCAATTCATCAAGAAGTATCCAACTCCCATCTTTTAGTGCCTGCAATATAGCATAATTAGCTTGGGAAATTGAAGAAATAAATTTGCTGAGTAAAATTTGATGAATTCAAAACGCGCCAACCACGAGATCCTACAAATAAGACAAATTTCTCAAATAGATTTGCTGCACACCAACAGTAAAGCATTGAAGGGCAGCTGATGCTCGACTAGAGATTGAATATATGTACGCACAAATTGCTGTTGTATACAAATTATACTCATTTAAAAACTTGCAATAATTATCTCTTTTCCAAAAATTAGAATATGAAATTTATCTATAATGGCCTTTCCAACTCGCCTCTTTCTGATAAATTCACCTGTGCTCCTCACAACGGGGGTAACAGTGTAGTAGATTACTTGATAGGGTCACCTTCATTTGTCAACAAAGTTGAGGAATATAGACGGCATCCCTCTATATGGCGACCACGTTCTCTGGCCTTTCACATAAAATCTTACATGTCTTATAGCCCTCACCACTAGAGACAGCCTTCTACCACCAGTTTGACTTATAAACCATAACTAACCTCTCCAATCATTCATGACTAGGAATCAATCATTGGACAATACTTGAGAAGAAAGCCTAAGTTCGCAGAATCATTATATCAAGCTGCTCTATATACCTTCCAAACAAAGTGCGGGCCAAAAAGCCCCAAACCAACAGAAGGCAGATGCCGTAGAATGGGTAGTTTGACGAGGACTACAAGGCTCTCCATAAACAGCTCAAATACGGTTTGACTTGTGCCACAAGTCAGTTGCAGCCTCTAAGAAAGCTATAAACAGTTGATCAAGAGGAAGAAGCAGGCTTTTGAACACAAAGTGCGAGAGGACATGCTGAGTTAGAAGACAACTGGCAAAGTAAACTAATGTTGATAAAACCAGCCTCCCCACTCAAAGACCTCCAGGTTTGGAAGTCTTATGCCACATCTCTTTTAGATGTCTCCAGGTAGAAGACACTAATAGGAAAAGGAAGTCAGAAGGGTCTGCTGGAAGCACTCAGAAAATGGCCAAAAAGGTTAAGAAAGGACAGGAGATAGATGTTGAAGACTTGTTGTATTATTTGGTCTCATATTCGAGAATGTTTTTTTCTGTCTGTCTCCTCTGGCCATAACAATAAAATCACATCTTATCCCACTAGGCCTTCATTATGCAGCATAGCATGGCAGCAACCATATATGATCCCATTTAAACCCCTCGTTCTATATGGGCAATATGCTATTATGCAGCTTCCAGATTTAACAACACCTCCATAATGCTATATATGCCGTATTTCCATCCTCATTTAACGTAAATCATTGCTTTGGGCAGAATGCTAATCCCATGTAAACGATGTCAAAAATGATAGGAGTATCTTTTACATTAACATACCTTTAAGAAAATACCATCTGACCACTGGAATTCTCCTCCTCTTCCACCTTCTATGGGTAGTTCTGATCCAAATAAGTCCATAATGTCTGTCTGCATGAAAAGGAGTATTGAATCTTGTAGTCTATCAGGCCGCATATGATGCGCAAAACAGAAGCATATGATCTCCAAAATCTTTGTACTCTGTGTGAGGAAATAAATGATTTTTACATGCACCTACGTTCACTACATGCCTCCTTCTAAAGCTTGTGATATTGGCTGGAAAAGACAAATTAGTAAACCAGCAAAAACGGCACCTGCTCAGAAAGGTTAATTCGGACTAGAGAATGGCCAGAATGTTTTGCAATAGCAGTAACAAGGCTGGTTTTCCCCACACCAGGGCTTCCTTCAATTAGCACTGCAACAAATAGCAAGTAATACAGGTCATAAATACACAATATGACGCAAGCATAGGATAACAGCCAAATCTCTAACTTGCCTGGCTTCTTAAGCTGCATTGCGCGGAATATCCTCAAGGCATTATTACAAGTGGTTGGTGCACCGAACTCAAAGTGACTATCATCTACAGAATCTACAGAACTAGGACCTGAAAGTAACAAGAAGAAGTAAGTCCACAAAAAGACCCTTCCAATCTTCTAAAAAGATACCAACTAAAGTAACAAGAAGAAGTAAGTCCACAAAAAGACCCTTCCAATCTTCTAAAAAGATACCAACTGCTTCAACACAATGTATTCTACTACACTAGTAGAAAATGGCAGCGCATGCTACTGTTCCTACACTCTTTCACTTTCCTTTTCTTTTGCTTGCCTTGTCCCTAGTGGGTACTAGAAGTAACAGTATACCTATTCCAATGTAAAATGGATGAATGCCAACTTTGCATCTGGACTCTCTCTCATCAGCTGTTTGATGCTTAATTTTGGATAGAGTACATCTGTTCTTATTTAAAAGAATATCTGAAACTTCAGCCTTTGCATCCTGGATAACATAATATGAAGTCAGTAAGACATGTTAGTAAATAAGTGCATCTGACAACCACTTACTTCTGGTAGCATCTGTAGCAAATACTTGACACAATTATCTTTTAATTGGGCAGCAGACCCACTTGATAACCCTGTACCTGTGACACCAATCACCTTAAACAACCTGTGCTCCAAACCAAGAAAAACTGCATGGAAGAAAAATGTTCCTTTACAGAATAAATGGCCTTTTACAGTGTACTCACCCAATTGTAGACCATCAAGGAGGACAAGGAAGGCCCCATGCATAAATGCACCATATTTGCCGATGTCCTCGTGTGCACTTTTTATAAACGATACCCATGATAGAAGATCTCTAATAGAAAGTAGCTTCCCATTTTCTTGACTATCTTGGAACCACTGGAAAATGATGAGAGCAACTATGAGAATTGACAAACACCAGACTCCATCGCCCACAACTTTCAGGAAGTTATTACCTTCCAGAATTCTAAAAGGGGGTCCACCAGGCAACTGAGGTGATTTCTTGGTAACCTATAATAAAGATACTAAAACTTTCAACAGGCAATGAAAACAATCAAACAAACAAACATCACCACATAAGATAACAACCACCTATTAAGGACAATGCTTCTCAAATCATCATCATCGGTGACTGGAGGAACCCAGATCTCAGTGAAACGGTTTCTAAGTGCTGGGGACAGCTCTTTTTTTCCGAAATCTCCACCTGGATTCATTGTAGCAAATAAACGGAACTTAGGATGTGCAATGATATGTTCCAGACAAGAACCACCCTTTTCTGCGAGCACCTGTATCAGATGGATATGTCAGCTGTACACACATAGTAACTGCGAACTTGGATAAATGTCATATATATACATTGTTAATCTACACCATCCTGAAGTCCTACTACAAAAAGATGTTATAATACTCCGAAGACCTATCCAGCAGTTGAGCTCCAAAAACCAGCATAAGATCAGCATGTTTCATATTCCATTCTTCATTCATAAATGAGGCCTGCTTATCTACAACACCCTTCAACATGGTTGACAGAACATGAGGATCTGTGTCTGGAAGGGGCAAGGATTGACCCTCAAACACATCAATGTTCGTAAGATATGAAACAAGCCATGATTCAGACGAAAAGATTCTGTTTGGCTGACCATCCAGTGCTCAAAAAGGAGGGGAAAAGCAAAAGAAAAAACTTGGGCTTATCATGTTGGTAGTCAAATAGAATTCTGACTAGACTAGTTGGTCAACAGACCAACAGCCTTTGTTCCACTCATTTTCTTACTTACCCACAAAAGTATAAATTTAGGATTCCTATTTTCTCTGTTTTCCTGGACCATCTTATCCGACCTCAAAAGGGGTAACCATGCAAGTGTCTAGAAGAAGAAAACGGGCTGTAAAGGAAAAACATAAACAGTTCTTTAAGAGAGAAAACCAGTCTGACCTCACTTTATACTTTGATCCCGTGGCCAAGAAGAAGACAAAAGTTTCCTGATTTCATCATTTTAGTTTTCTTTTCATTTTAAAGCAATACCTCTAGAAGGCTACAAATGCCCCATTAGCTGTACATGATTGGTGTATATTTGGTCTCATAGACCAAAGTGGTCTCTCATAGACCTTAATATAATCTTTCTTTCTTTCTTTATCAAGAGGTTATCACAATTTGTAAGAGTTATATTTTCTTTTCAGCAAGGATCTACACTCGATATACAGTGGCATGCGTCTCTTACCGCTGAATGGACATCCTGGAACAGGAAAATAGCCTCCTTGTATCATTGGAAGACAACACCCTTACAAGTAAAGTTGTTCATATTCAGCAAAGCCTAAATTTAAGAAAAACCTTACTGATGTCCCCAAGACAACTCTAACATGCATAGACCATTTTAATTTAGAAAACAAAGAAGCCAAACAGACGTGCTTAGAATGTCCAGGCACCTACCAGGGTACGTTTTGTCTCCAATACACTGTTTAGCCTCTCAAGCACACTGTCATCAGCAAGAGATATCTCGTCTATAAGAAAAAGATCACCATTTCGCATAGCTTCTACAAGAGGTCCATCATGCCAAACAAAAAGTGATTGCCAATCTCTTTGTAGTCCAGTCAACTGTCCCTCAAGTTCCTCCACCATTTTCATTTCTTGCGACACAGGATCGTCTGACTCGTCAATCTTATCTTTTTCATCTTTCAATGCATTTCGAATTACAGGTAATGTGGAGGCAGAATCTTCAATTTTAAGGGATATCTGAACACCGAATAAGAATTTATAACATATACAACATACCTCATCGTAAACATAGCAAAACAGAACCGGAGGAAGTACCTGGTCTATGAGATGGCCCTGAAATAAGCTTGTTTGCACTAACTGTGATAATATATGCTTATACTTTAAGGCAACATTCTCCCGATCGCGGACCGGACGGAAACCCTATAACATGCACCCTTAAGCTTAGGATACATGCATCGTCTTAAATCAACAATAAATTTGTATTTTGTTTGTGACAATGCACAAAGCTTTGACAAGCATATGCTAATTCAGTTTACCCCAAGAAAGTCAGATGTTTCAGTATGTTGATGGCAATTGATGATGTGCAGATGCTCGCCAAGTGACAAAGACAGTAATTGGCAGACAGTAGTTTTTCCACATCCAGTCTCGCCAACAAGAAGCACTGGCTCCTGATGGTCATACGACTGCTCCAACAGATGAAACAACCGTCTCATGCTCTTTGTCCAGACAATCCTACACAAAAAGCAAGAAAATTATTGAGTGCCTGTGTTAATAAATTAACTAGTAGATCATGTGCTCATACTCTCCAAAGGAGGACATATTTGGATGCTCTTTCAAACTTTGAATTCGTTCAAGCCTTGGTGAATTGTAGAACTGTCATGTTAAAAATTCTTCTTAGTTGACAATACATCTGCCTTGACTCCACTAAAACCACAAGAAACACACCTCATTGTAGATCCTTGTTACTTCAAGCTTTACACGCATGTGTTTTTCAATGGTTTTCTGCACAATCAATTTCTCGTTCTCATCTCTTAACCTTTCTGCAAGTAACAGATATCCACTCCAAGCAAGGTCTTCATATGATATACCTTGCTTCTTGTGCCTCTCTGCCCATCGGAAAAGATCACGTGGCGTGATAAAACCATGTTTTCCAGCAAAAACTTTGCTACCTTGACGATGCCTTTGTAAGTCTTTCATCACCTCAACCATCTTCTTAGCATAGCTAGGTGGGAGACCACAACGCTTTTCAAGTATTGTACATAGTTCATCTTCAGGGATGTCATCAACATGGAGCTCCATAAAACGATTACGAAATGCTCGAGAAAGAACTTTCCGACCGCCATATATACCAGGGGGATTTTGTGTTGCGAACAGCATGAAGTGTGGATGAGGCTTCACAGTTACTTGCAGCTCTGGCACAAATAGCTCCCTATTATCATCAAGCAATCGATTTAATGCTTCCAGAACATCAGAAGGAGCTAAATTAAGCTCATCCAAGACAATCCAGTACCCCTTTCGAACAGCCTCCACTAAAATTCCCTCCTGGAAAACAAGCTTCCCTGTACTGTCAGTCATGTATGTCCCAAGATATTCCTGTAAATCTGTGTGCTCATGATTGTTGATTCGGACAAATGAGTGACCAGTTTTAGTTGCCAAATATTCCACCAAGCTTGTCTTGCCACTAGAAGTTGGCCCCTGAAGAAGAATAGGATACTTCCGGACAAAGACTGCTCTTGCTAAGTTCTTCAAATGCTCGCTCACACTTTCTGTTACAATATAGTGTTCAAAAAATGACTCACTTCGTGCCTCAGGTCCAGCTTCCAACCAAAACTGTCCAATAGGAACATGATTTGCACTTGGCTGATTTGAAAGTTTTGTCAACAACTGGGAGAAACCCTTAGAAGAGGCGGCATTTCTTAATAATGTTGACATGATAAGCTTCTCCATTATAATGCGACTCGAGTGCTCCAAAAGAGTACAAAAGGACATACATATTCCATCATATAATGCTCTATAAAACCCATATATAGGCATTGAATCCCGAGTAAACTCGAGCGCACGTGTAAGGGACCGCAGGCTATATTGAGGCCTCTGTCCAGCACCATCAAGTAACCGCGCATCAGCTTCACTCCTGGCTCTAAGGTAAAAATCAACTATATCCTCGACAGGAGGATTAGGAAGTGCACCTTCCAAGTATTGAAAGACAAGTGAATGAAGGTCATCTTTGCAGCTCAACTCGTCAACATAAATTTCTGTGAATCGGTTTCTTAGAAGAATAGGAAGTTCGCGCTTGCCTACATCTGTGGCAGGGTTCATACAAGCAAATACTCGAAAATTTGCATGTCGAGGGATATTTTCTAAATCACCACGTTCAGTAAGACAAACTGAACCCGTCTCACCATCCACTATGCCATTCAACCTCTCAAGTGCCTCTCCTGGAGCAAGATTGATTTCATCTAAGAGAAGCCAGTGTCCATTTCGCAGTGCTCTAATTAAAGCACCTTCAACAAATGAAAACGCAAAGGCTCCTTTTGCGGATTCGATCTGACGGTCAGCTTGGCTAAGGGAAGCTGAAAATGCCTGCCAGGCTTCAGACTTTTCTGAACTAAGGGCCCGTTTTCGTTTTGGACTATGTTCTGCACGTGATTCATTTAGCTTTGACACCTTCCCTACTGCAGTATGAAAGGCTTTCAACAAGTTTGTCCAGTCCTTTCTTTCCACAAATTTCTGAACCCTCAGAAGGTACTTCGAATTTTGCTAAAGAGTATAAATCGATAGGGTTAGTGAATGCAAAGAGAAACAGCTGTGGGTAAAAGACTGACCTGAGAAGGAAAAGTACGACGAAATAGTTGAATAAAGGTATCAAACAGGGGAAGGCATATGCTGTGTGATTCCACAGGCTTAAAACCGCCCAGAAAATCTGCACTATCACTTTGTTGACTTAAGTTCTGCACCACAAAGAACGTATTAACTTCTGCATCCTCAAAATTGGTTAACCCTAAAGAGTATCTTTCTTTCAGCTATTTCAAAAAGAAACCCTCTGGCCCTTTCTGTTATAGCACCCAAAACAGAAATACAAGAACGACTCTAATCAGCAAGATAAGATGCCTAAAAAACAACCATTTCCAGCAATGACCCGTTGAATAGATTGTTTACCACAATGGTCAAAGGCACTGAAAGATGAGATGCTAGCTGTTGAACTAAAGTGGTCTTCCCTGTTCCAGTTTCTCCAACAAGGAGCACAGGCTCCTGATTTTGAACACATTTACCAATGCGTTCCAAAAGGCGCACAAAGTGACCAGTATTTGCAAACAAACGGGGGTGGACTTTTGTTATCTAAAGAACACAGCTTTGTAAGTCAGTGGAATGGTGTTATAGTGCACAAATAAGGAAAGTACATATGTACATATATTATACCTGAGGAGCACGTGTAAGAATGGCATGCCCAATTTGTAAACCGGAATCTAGTACCTGCAACCAACCTATTGTAATAGAGGATATCACAGAATCAACGGGATACCACAGCTTCAGGTAACAGCATACCTGGAAAGCCGGTTTATAGAGGTGACTAAAATACTCAACACGTTGCAATGGAATTCCCCACATTTCAGCGATAGCTCTAACCAGTTGACTATCAGCCGCATTTGGGATAGAACCAGTAAAGCAATCCAAAGCCTGCAGAATATGTTTGTTAGTATGTTCTCCCAAGTCTTAGCGAATTTGCTTATTACCATCACCTCTAGAAAAATCTGGTCCTTTATTGAGTCCTGCAACACTGAACTGTTTACTAATCCAGCTATTCTTTTGCACCACTTTATAATATCCCTGCATAAGGTTCCAGGATAGTCAATAAAACTAGTCCCATTATGTAATGTACTTATACTGTGAGTAGAAGCCAGACGCACCTAATTGAGTACTGGCGCCCAACATGTATTGAAATCCCACCAGCACTCGACTGTGAAGCTATGGCTTTCACCCTGTTGAAGGTACCTGGAAGAAATTGCAACATGTAATTAAGCACAAGATTGACATGACATATTACTCTCCAAAACATTTTAAAATGCACATAAACATACTACTGTAAACAGTTCCTCCAGACAAAAAGTCGTCATTAATACCACCAATTATCAAAAAGTGGGGGGGGGGACATCTATTACCTATTAATTTTGGTATCAACGATGCAAGTGAGAGAAAACGTTCTTGTAGAATTGTTGCTAGCTCTTCATCAGAAGGAGATGGCACAACAATCTTTCTCCATGAGTAGTTGGCCACTTCTTTTCCTGCGCAATATCATAATTATCTCCTTCTGGAAACTTTAAGCAGGGAAAAATGCCGAGAAAGGTACAAACAGCCACGCTACCTCCATAAGGACTGTTATGTGTGGAACCAAACTTCATTCTAGTTATTGTCGAAAATAATCGAAAATTACCAGCGGCATATATTTTCTGCTTTTAAATAAAAAAGAAAAGGTTATATAAGATGTCACATAGGTAATTGCATGTGACCATCCATGTTTAAAACAAGGGGGCATAAAGTCAAATTCCTCGACACACAAAATTGTTTGATTGGACAAACCAGAAACTAATAAAAGCTTTCTTTTATAAGTAGGTTTTACATGTCCTAAAAACACAAGCTTCCCATGAAGTATCATACCTCCCCACGTCCTGGAATATATAACATTCGATCTTCCAATAACGGTCCTAGGACAGAAAATATTTCAGAGGGTGCCTTATCAATGTCCTCAAATACTACCCATAAACCTTTACTTACTGCCTGAAAATTGAGTAGAAAGGCCCATTTGAGACAATGGTCGTCACAAAAAAATGAACTTCCAATAAAAAATCAAATTGCCCATGGTGATAATAGCGAAAACAGAGCTGCAAGAGTTACCTGAGTCAGAGCACCAGGCTGCCATTTAAATTCCCCTGGAACTTCAGTGCAAACATAGGTTCCCAGCAACACCTTACTATCCATTTGATCATCCAGATGAATAAATATAGCATCTTCAGAAAACAATGCCATGCTCACCAACCAAGTCAAAAAATAAATAACAAATATCTTACGGGCCAAATAATACCAGCATTTCCCGTAAGATGCGCTAGCTCCTGAATCAGAGATGTCTTTCCACAGCCTAGAGCTCCTTCTAGAAGGATAGGCCGGCACTCTGTTAGAGCCAACGCTATAGCTCTGAAACTAGCTTCCAGACTTGGTGTCAATACTAATGATGTCCTGGAGATAAAGAAATGCACCATCAGTTGACTTTCAATAATGCCGATGAATATCAACTGAATTGTTATTGGGAACTTTACCTTAACTTTTCTAGACAGTGCCTTACAGGAAGATCAATGCCACAAACTTCAATGCTGGATATTCTACCATCCTTTTCATGTTTCCACTTTAATGCTGTTGATATTTGATTTGGGACTTGGCTTCCAGAACTTGACAATGCATCTTGCTGATCTTGACAGCCAAACTCAACAAATATGCTAGCTTTCTCCACTGCTGTTTCTTGGGAAAATTCTTCCCACCTATATTTGAAGTTGCATCAACTACTGCGACTTTAAAGTCAAGTAAAGAAGACTATTTACCGTCTCAAGCATTGGAATGTCTCCTGTTCTGTAAGATTGCAAATTGAGCTGCTTAGTTCCCTTGTTGCTGCATCATTCATCCTAAAGACTAGTGACAAAACTTGGACGGCACACCATCGCACATCTGAGACCAGATGTCTTTCTACTCCGCTGGTCCACTGAAGAAGATCTAGAAAAGGACTCCAGTCCCACAAATCCCTGAAAATTTTGGGTTCCAATAGCAAGAAGCGATAAGCTGCTCGTATCACTTCAATCAGATCAGGCATGCCCTGTAAAAAAACATGAGATTACAACTCCTATAGATTCTGGTGAATAAATAGCACTTTGGATTGACAATCTCTCTTCTGTACCTTTTCAACCAAATTGCTATGAAGTAGCCTCTCAAAAACAGGAGGCGCAAAAGCATAATACTCCAGCAAGGCACTGCAGGCAGCAACAACTAGATAGTACATATGTCTTTCACGTCTATAATCTTTCATATTGCATTAAAGAAGTTCACCTCAGTAGGTAGGGTTGTAACTCCAAAATCTTACTGAAAGCTATACTCGCATATTCACGAGTACTTAAATTCCATTGGAAATGGCCGATCTGAACATTGCTAGATAACTTTCTGAGAGTGTTTATGGCTCTACTGACTAGTTTTGGAAGGACTTGACGAAAGCATCCAGCAACAACCACAGTAACATTTGGCCGTAATAAAAGACATTCCATTGCCATCAACACGTCTTCATCGTTGATTTCATATTCCTGCATCAGAATAATGACACTTTATAAGTTCCAAAATCTAAAACCTCAGCAATGAAAAAAGTGTAAGTAAATAAACGCCATGTCTGAATTACGAGGAAAATAGAAACTGTCCTTTCTCTAAATTCAAGGATCATTCTTGTTTTCCTAAGCATTGTTCATTGCCAAAAGAGTTATTGTTTGATGAATTCTGATCCGTTCAGATTCTTGAGCATTGAAAATAAAATTTTTCTTTCGAAGCTCGCTAACTATTTCTGTTGTGCAACTGAAATTGCTTCGGTTTGCACTATTAACCCTTTAACATATATATGTTCAGGAGACTACTAACCCGGACGAGTAGGCTGGAAACCATGGGTTCGTCCCTGAGCAAAGGGCAACGTGATAACAACCTGCACAAGCACTTACGAGAATCAAATGGATTTGGCTCGGCCATAGTTATTCAAATGGATTTGGCAGCGGCCTGGGAGGCAAGGGGTTTAGCCTTCACCCTAAAACCCTAAAACACGTTTAAATATTAGAATTGGTGGGGTTTTCTTTTCAATTGCCATTTCCATTAATGGATTGGTTTTTCCTGTTAAGATTGTGAAATTAGGCCCGAGTATGAAAGATTTGCATTGTGACCCTCAAGTTATGCACCCCTTTATTACATTCACAAAAACAACATGTATCTTGGGTTTGCTCTTCATACTAGCAGTCAAAACAATTTTGAAGATTGTTCTTGGAAGGCTTGCGTCTCTACATGATTCTTAGGGAAAAAAAAATTTGCTAATCAAATCTGGAGGTTCTCAATACTGGATGATCTTGTAGACTGGTCGATTATCTGTTCCAAGTGGATTTTAATTTTCGCTTTGACATTTTGATTGAGACGAATAAGTTCTTAGCAACTAAAGTGTTTTTCTATGAACAAAGTTGTCAACAACATTTTAGTTTAGATCGTCATTTTCTTTCTTTTGTTTTGTTGATAGGCCTACATGAACACCCACCTTTAGATTTTAAGAAAACATGGATCTATAGCAATCAAATATACTGGAGTAATCTTAGAAGTAATTCCGGACCATAAGATCTCTCCCACTTACGGACAAGTTGAGGAATACACACCAAACACAACCTTTAGAAAATATAATGGACACATGGGAGACCTCTTGAGTAGATCTGGGTGTGGCGTTTCCTGAGACCACCATAAGCAAGTAGGATGTTTCCCATACACATCCGGACGTTTCAGCCAGTTGGTTAGGCCGGGATGGTTACGGAACGTTACATTTAGTATCGCAGCAAGCTCAAGTCTCCATGGAGGCATACATTTGGATACCGTTGGATGGTATAGTCTTCACTTAGTCTTGGACACCATTAAATGGTGTGTGGTCTATGGTCTTGTGATGCTCGAGAACGTGCATAGTTCTAATGGAAGAGATTCTAACGAACCATAGGAGACCGCTCGAGTAGATCTTGGCATGGAGTTTCCTGCCACCACCGTAAGAGGGTGGAATGGATTTCCCATAAACATTTGGATGTTTTGACTTAAGAGTTGGGTATGTCGAGGTAGTTAAGGAGCGTTACATTTTGGTATCAAAGCAGGCCGAATCTCCATGGGGGCATGTATGACTTGTACCATTGGACGGTATGGTCTTGGTTTGGCCTTGGACACCATGGGATGGTGTGCTTTATGGTCACGTGATGCTCGAGGATGAGCATAGTTCTAGTGGGAGATATTGCTAGTAGATTTGGTGTGGCATTTTTTTACACCACCATAAAAGGGTGGGATGATTTTCCATAAACATTTGGATGTTTTGGCCAGTTGGTTAGGTTGGAGGGGTTAAGGAACGTCGTGCAGTCGGGTGGTTAAGGAACGTCACGCATTCTGAGATTTCGTCCATGTTCTTCAAGAGTTTTGCTATAGATAAGTATTTCATCAAAGAAAATGATGATAAGTTCATCCAGAAATGCACGAAAGGCATCATTCACTATTCTCATGAACGTTGCAGGAGTATTTGTTAATCCAAAAGTCATGACAATGAATTGGTAATGTCCATACCTAGTCCTCAAAACCAACTCATGGATATCCTATTCTATTCTATTCTATTCTATTCTATTCTATTCTATTCTATTCTATTCTATTCTATTCTATTCTATTCTATTCTTCTTTTGTTCTTATTTGATGGTAGTCGGATCTAAGACCTATCTTTGAAAAATACTTATCTCCTTGCAACTGAGCCACGAGGTCATCTGCTCTAGGCAATGCAAACCTTTTTTTTATAGTGTGCTTATTTAACTGACGATAGTCAATGCACATCGGGTTCCATCATTTTTTTTTTTACAACCACTATTGGTGTTCCAAAAGGTGAAACACCGGACTGGATGAATCCTAAATTAAGGAGCTCTTGTAACTGCTTCTTGAGTTTCACTCCCGGGGGATTCACCTATATGTATATTAGATATGCCATTTGCGAAGATAGGGACAGGAAAAAACCCCTTATTTACCATTGTTCCAACAGAAAACTCCTTTTCATACTCCTATCCATCCCTCTGTATATATACCCTATAAAATATTTCTATAGACAAACTAGTAAACTTTTATATGTATTCTCTGCCCATATTCATCTTTTTTACATATTCTACTTAGGAGAATACAACCTTGATTGATCAGTTTGTTCCAGTGAAGTCCTTCCATGGCACCTATGTAATTGCCAAGAATATATATGTTTGGAAGGAATGCAGATTGATTGTTGCTAATAACTGCTTGGAGAAGACTCTTAATTCTATTGGCAAGAATCTTAGCACAGATCTTGTAGGTGGTATTGGTAAGAGAAATTGGCCTCCAATCTGAGATGGTAGAGGGATTATCTACCTTAGGAATAAGGCTAATGAAGCCAGAGCAGATAGAGGAGTGCAGATGGTTATAGTTCGAGAAGCCTTTAATCATGAGCATAAGATCACCTTCGATTATTTTCCAAGATTTCAAGTAGAACTCGGGTGGAAAACCATCAGGGCCTGGGCTTTTGTTTTTACCCAAGCTCTTTAAAGTGTTGAGAACCTCTTCTTCAGTAGGAAGGGACTCTACATTGTGAGAAGAAATATTGGGATCCGAGTTTGGCAGACTACCAATGAGGTCTATGAACTGTTGAGCCTGGGGAGCTTGATCTGTACTAAAAATGGGCTTAGCAAAGATATCTGCAAACTTTTTATTTCTGAAGGAAGAAATGTCCAGCTGACCAGACAAAGTTTGACAACTGTCATTAAGAATGGAGGAAAGCTGACTTCTAAACAGTCTATTTTTGGACACTCTAAAGAGAAATTTAGAATTATAGGAATCCATGTTGGAGAAATACTTCAATTTGCACCTGATTACAACACCTTTGACTTCATATTCTTCAATGATTTTAAGGGTTAATTCCAGATTTCCTTCCAGAAGATGCAGGTCGAGGTTTAAATGGTCATCTTGTAGCTGAAGTCTGACATCTCTCATTTCAGTCATGTATTTGTTTTTTTCTGCTACTCTCACTTCATGTAGATTTTTGGTCCACAACTTGCTTCAGGATTTGGAAGATTTGATATTGGCGTAGAAAGATTTCATTGAGTTGGATTCTTAGACTCTAGGAAGGGAGTTGTAAAAGGAAGCAAAGTCTTTGCATAAATTCTCATTGTCTAAGTAGAAGCAATTAAATTTGAAAGGGATGTTTGAGGACCTTTTAATGGACAGAATCTGCTTAGTAGATAGGAATTGAGGCTGGTGATCAGAGATAGAAGTGCTCTCATCACTGTAGACCAGATAATTATCCCAAAAGGAATTGGATAGATCACTGACATAAAATCTGTCCAGGGCACAGAATACTCGATATTTTCCATCTTGTTTGTTTGGCCAAGTATATTTAGTAGAAGATGAGGGGATGTGATGAAGCAGATGAGAATCAAGCAGATTATCCCATTGAACTCTCTCATTGACTGACATGTTTAAATTTTTGCCAATCTTGAGATCCCAGGTTGGGGTGTTGTTGAAGTCACCAGCTAGAATCCAAGAGGCACAATTCTGTGAAGCAATCCAGGCATTGACTTCCTGCCAGGTACTTTCTCTCACTCTAGAGTCAGTTGAGGCACAGCTGTTGATAATGCCAAAAGGGGAGTCATTGTGATAGAAGATTACTGCCTGCCAACATTTGAAGGGACTGTTATAGATATTATGCGGGAGGTATTTCCAAATGATGCAAAGTCCTCCAGAAGTACCAGAGGCTTCAATCCAGATAGAAGAGAAACCAGGGCCAATTCAATCAGTCGGGTTAGAGCATTCAAAGTTTGGAAGTCTGAGCTCTTGCAACAGAATGATATCAGAATTGTAGCTCCTAATTTGAGATAAGGCACGCCTTCTTTTGAGAGGGCCTTTGATGCCTCTAAGATTCCAAGTGAGAATCTTCATTAAATGAACCTTAAGAAGGGGATAGAGTGGCTGAGAGGCACTCAAAGATCTCTTTTGGAGTTCTTACTGCTATTTCTAGTGTTTGAAGCTGGAGTACCAAAGGACCTTAGAGTGATTTTGTTATGTCTAAGAACATGTCTCTTTGAGTTGTTACAAGTAAATTTTTTGAATTTTTACCTTTGTATTTTTTTTTTTTTTTTTTTTTTACTTTTACTCAAATTTCCAGATATCTCATTAGAGGAATAGAAGTAGCATCAGCAGTATCAGTAGTAGATTGATCTGGAGGAGGCTTTGAATAGTAAGTATCATCATCCCAAAAAATGGAAGGGGGTAAAGAAGTTATTTCTGGTGCAAACAAGTTGAGTAGAGTTTTCCTTGTCAGAATCAGAGTCAGAATCAGAGACCCTATCCATACTGTGGGAACACAACCAGAATTTAAACTTACAGCATTCAAGACTACCAGTGTTCAAATTAGCATCACAAATTGAGTCTATGTCATTATTAATGGGGATGGAAGTATTATGCACTAAGGTGGTAACATTATTAACAACATGTAAATCCAACAAGAAAGGATCTTGCCTGGTTAAGTCTTCAAAATCTTTGCCAGATGGAATTTGTCTGAGATTGTTGTCGGCACAAATTGATCCAATTGTCCGCTATCTTGACTCTCTTGACCAACTTCAAGTCGAACTATGTTTAGAGTAATACCATCCAATAAACCACCACATGAATATTTCTTGGTTTCTGGCTGATGCTGTGTAGATAATTCTTCCTACTGCTTGGCTATTCTTGGGGAAATAGGGTTAGAATAATCTAGGGATTTGTGGTCAGGTAGAGAAGAGAAGTCAATCAGATTAGGAAATTTTTTGATGGGGGAGTTTATAGAAGGCTGGATATCAGGCTCCAAAGTATCTGCACAAAATTCATTATCCAGGTTAGCAAGTATGTTGAAGGAATTAGAGCATTCAATGACCAATTCTTTGTGTTCTTCATCAGATTTCTTTCCTGAAGAAGTTGAAGCTGCTAGAGAAACTGTTGGAGAAGAAGCTACTTTTCCATGCTTGCTGCCAATTGGAAGGATTTCCAAAGATATATCAGTTGCAATATCTTTTAGCTTTTTGTAGCTCATTTGGTTGCTCTTCTTCATTTTCCCTAGTTAATGGAACCTCATTCCCTTTTTTGCAACTTGGAATGCAGAGTGCTGAATTCGTGAGTTTGAATTCAGAAGAGTTGTTGAAGCTGGATCTATGACTGGAGCAGAGGTAGAGGCCAAATCTTTATGACAGATTTGACTCCTCAATTTCCTGGAGCTCTCCACAATGTTTGCAAGAGTGTTGCATAAGTCAATTTTTTTCTTGACAGCTATATTTTTGCCCTTGAGCACGAGTTTGTTATGCTCGATAGTAGCTGCCAATGACATACCACTATTTCTAGCAGTGCTTTGTAAATTTGCTGACATAATATTCCTGGCCTTATCTTGTGTCGCTTTATCGGTTTTGGTGGTAGTAGTAGCTACAACAGTAGCACTCTTCTTAAACAAGATACCCTTGTTTAGTATCTTGACATTAGAGAATTTATCTAAAGCATAAGAGATGTCTGAAGCTTGAGAAGTGTACTTTGCTTTCTCATTTGCCAATTGCAAAGCTTTGATGTCTTTTTGCTTGGAAATTCTCTTCTGACTGCCATTTACTCTTTTCCAAGTAAAATGATCCTGTTTGTTGGTGTTAATTTTCAAAGTCTCATTATCAACATGTTTAAGTGGCATAGTAGATTCCTGAAGGATATTCTCTTGTGCAGTTTCTATCTGAATTCTATTTAAATCACCTGTTGATATTGCATGTGAATCTTCTGGAAGAAGGCAGACTTCATTGCTATTGTGCCTGGAGTTGCACTTTTGGCAGTGATTTGGTAATCCAATCCATCTAAGCTGCAAAGTAATTTGATTTCCAAAGAAATCAATGAGAGGGATGGATGTGGGCACCGGTTTGGTGATGTCCAATTGGATGAAGCACTTGGGAGGTCATACATAGAATTCAATAGTAAGGTATGATTCAAAGGAATTTAGGATTTTGGAAAAACAATCTTCATTCCAATAAATAGGATTAAGATCATTCATGACAACTGAGGCCACATGATATTTCTTGAATTCTGGAATGGTCAAAGTAGGATATCACTTAATAAAAGATAACTGGAAAGTGTCAAAAGATAGGTGGCTAAGTTTGAGAAAAAATTTAGCAGTTCTGGAGCAGCCACATTCGACCATGATGAAGGGATAATTTACCCAGTAGATAGCATTTATAGAGATATTTTTATGGATTCGAAGAAGGAGATCCCATAGTTTTTCTATTTTAAGGCCCACGGAGCTAACTTTGATGATCACAACAATTTTGGACATGGATTCAATCCTAGAAGAAATCAAAGGGGAGTAGAGTTTAATACCTTTGAGTAACTAAGTGTTTGCACTGCTTCTTGCGTATTAAATTTGAATATCCATGCTTAGTTCCTGGTCAGAAATTCGAGGAGCAACAGACCTTAGGACAAGTTAAATTGGGACACCATTTGCATCAAACTCGGGGATGATTTGGTTGTCTCCTGGATCCCTTGAGAGAGTATCCCAGTTTACAGGGAAATGACTGGAACGATGCATATCTTTTGAGATAGCATCAAGGTTAGACACGTCACCAAATTTAAGGAATTTAGATGGATCAGGAGTGGAAAGAACTTAACTGATCAAAGATGGATCCTTCTGGTCATTGGAGAGGAGCAAAAAATTGTGAATAAAGTTGAGGGAAATTGAATTAAGGGTACTCGAAGCAGAAATATCTAATTTTTTTGGGGCTAAATTAGCCATAAATGTTTAGCAGAGGTTGAACCCGAGAAAGGGTAAAAAGAAAGTAGAGAGGAGGCAAATTGCAGAAGGTGGTCGAAATCTAAGGAAAGAAAATTACCATGGAGCTACAACAGATTGAAAACCAAATTATGGCCAAAAGAAACTCAAATTGAGCAGCCATCAGGAATTAATCCGAGGAAATTTTCACTGAGATTTTCTTATCTGACCATTCACAGTAGACTTGAAAACATCCTGTTGGTGAAATATTCTTCTTGCCTTCAATTCAAGTGTCCAAGCTTTTATAATTTCATGCTCAAATTCTTCATTACAATGGACAAATGAATATTCAGGGGAGAAAATATGATCTGGAAAGGTTTGCTTACAGAAGAATTGATATTAAAGTTCAGCAAAAGAGCCTTGAAGAAATCCACAAGTTAATCTCTGCTCTTGTTTGAGAATTGGAAAATCTTACATCCATAGAACGAGCAGAGTTTGGGGAATTCAAAAATTGCTGGTCTTGAGACCAGCATAAAATTGGTTGGACTAGATAAAGGCAAAATTGTGTTTCTTGATCAAATTCAAATCAAGAAAGGTATGAATTTAGATAGGACAAACAATTCAAGAAAAATGGCGCTCATGCTGACATAGGCCCCATCATCATGATTCTACCCTCCACACATCTCATTTACCATTCCTCATATGCCATTTCCATGTCCCAAATCCAAAGTTGGCCAAAACATTTTTCCTAGTCAAAATACCTCATACACTCCATCGCTCATCCACTGTTCATCAAAAAAAGCAAAAAATCAATTAAAATGACCCTTCTAAGGTTTCGATTCATGTTCTCTCTCCAAAAGCAAAGTTAGAAAGATGCACTCATCCCATGGCAAAAGTCGAAGAGGCAAAAGTAAGCCTAAAAAAAATCACTTACATTCATAAGATTTGAAGTGCATACACCATTTCCATACACCATTGTCCACCTCACCACCTCAGCTTGAAAAATGCCACATCATCGTCACACATCACTCCACACGTGTCATCCACCTCATAAAATTTTGACTAGAAAAAATGCTCTTGCCACTTCACCTGCCACCTCACCATGTCATACATGCCATGTCATCATCTCCATGCCAAGTCACCATATTTTTGCCTACTCATCAAATGTAGCCCCATGGGTTGACCTAAAAGTCAAAGTGCTCATTTCCAAAAAAATGTGTTTTCATCATGAAGAGCATAAAAAAACATGCCATGTATGTGGGACTTGAAATTTTTCGAAAAGACCAGGTTTTGATCTCCAAAAGCCATATCTTGGGAACCGTGCCATTTTCAAAAAAATAAAAAAGTTTGCCTATCTCCCCTCCCCCCCCCAAAGCCTAGATTCCTTTTTCCCCAATTCCCCTCCGCCACGTGGTACACACGGACGTGTGGAGCAGCAACGGACTGTATCCCACATGGGCATGATGTTAACATTGATTCTGGATCAATGTTATATAAAGGTTCAAGTGTTGCATCCTCATCTGGCAGGCACTAGGGTTGTTCATGGTATGGGACGCAGAATACAACGTAACACGTCAATACAGATAGATCCTCATACGACCACAGGCAAGACACGATCCCCACCACGTACATGCACACGATTTTGGGCACGATTTGTGGCACGACCACGACGGATCCCACGGGCAGTTACAACAATTCCGCAATCATTTCGTCGAGTGGGATCCCGATTCTGGTGCCGATTTTCCAAGTACAGATTCTGGAGCATCTTTAAGTACGGTATTTCGCCATCATCATGCGACACCCCTACCCTCTATATAATGATATGCTCCAGGCTGAAGAAGGGTCCGAAAACTTTGATCGCCCTTAGTTGCCGACAGTTCTTGGTCCATTTCCGCCTGGAGATTATTTATTGCACTGCCCCACATAGGCTTCCATGCCTGCCTCTACGGCACCCGCACCTATAAACTACATTCCTGTCCCCAACTACATGCCCATTTCTTCCTTTTCAGCACACTTTAGCTCCACAACCCCTTAACTCGGATCCTTTTTCTCAGCAACAGGTGCATTCCACCCTACCTCCTTTCTACTATTCTAATCCAGCTGCTCTTCAGCTATTCTAAACGGGCACTAAGATCGCTTGCTAAAGTTTCATCTCTTCAGCGCAACTCTCCAGGGTCAACTGCAAGAATGGCTCCTTGCAAACAAGACGACCTGGAACAAAGACAGGGCTCTCATGCGTCAGGCCTTTTTGACTCACTATAGTTGCACGGAGGATGACTCCCAACTGCTTACCCAATTGGCAAGACAATAACAAAAACCATCTAAGTCACCTCGCAAGTTCGCTGATCAAATTTTACTCCTGGTCACTAAATTAGTGGAGACCCCCCGTCTAACAGCCAGTTACTGGCTTGGTTCTTGCAGGGCATGAAGCAGCAGATCTGTGTCTATACAGAGCTGCAAGGACCCAAGACTCTTGAGAACGCAATCAAAGCTACCAATCCGTCTGTCAACATTGCATCACACACGTCTATTGCTGATGACACTACTCATGCTCTACCTACGCACGCTGTGCCACCACAACCAGTACGATTTGTTCCTTCCAGGAGTCATATTTGGTGTAGCCACTGTTCAATGGTAGGCCATCATGTCACAGAGTGTAATGCTTTAATGGGTGCTCGACAATGCAAAAGATGCAATATGAACAACCATTCCACTGAAGAATGCAACACTCCACAACCCCTTTCTTTCGGCTCCACATTTCCACTGCATAAGGATTTGCGGAGGAATTCAAATGTTTGGATAGTCTGCCATAGACGTCCATCTCCTGGAATTCTTGTCTTAGTCCTGTTGGTTGAAGCTGTGGATTTGACAGCACTTCTGAGTTTTTTTTGTGTTATAGTGCTATTCATTGACGTCTTTCTCAGAGATACTTTGCTCCAGATAGCCCGGTTGGGTGGAGAGCTTTGCCCTTCAGGGGTGGTATTTGAATTTTGCTTGCTTTATTACTAACTAGTTTTTGCAGGTAGAGCCTCAGAATTACCTATTCGTATCAAGTGGTATCGTAGCAAATTTCCGAGTTCTCTTTGGAGCCCGTGATTAGAAAAACTTGACGGGTCTTTGGAGGATTTGCTTGCCTGTATATGGCCAGAAGATCAGAAGTCATCTTCTGCCTTGAATTCTTGTTGATGGATAGAGGACTCCATAGTGGCTGCTCTTGCATAAGAAATCCTATCTAGAATCATTGGCAGGAAACTGTTTCTTTGCAGTCTTGTTTAGCTCTTTGATCCTATCTGCTGGAGTAAAGACGAAAGTTAATAAATCCTTACTCGTTCCGGTCTGGAAAGGCCTTAGTTTATGGATCTGATCTACTGGTAGCGGCCTTGAGTCTGTCTGGTGTGGCACAATCCTGAAATCGGGCCTGCTGGCCGTTGAAAGAACCTTAAGAGTAAGGATCCGGTCTACCTGGTCGTCATCACCTGTAAAGTTTGAAATTTAGTATCCAAGGTTACTGTGTCTTTTCACAAATCCTAGTGGCGGTCTGTAGGCCGTGGCTTTTGATCCGGCTCTGCTGGCCATAGAACCAGCAGGCAGAGCAGACCTTCACTCCAGCCTGTTTGGCCGTTGCCCTAAATCTCTGTAGGCTGACCACGACATCTGATACAAACAAAACAAAAAAATTACCCTTTTGTTGATAATTAACCTTTGCCTTGAGTTTAGGTTAAGGATTCTATTTCCTTATTGGGCCTTTGCTTGACCCTTAGGTTCCAAGATAGAGTATTAGGCTTATAAAGCGTTCCATTGTTGAAACCTTGTGTTTGTGTTGGCCATCAACACCATGGATATGCCCTTTTTGCTTGAACCATTGGGCTCATTATTGGATAAAACATTAGAGCAACCTAAGGTTTTAGGCGTTTGCAATGGTATCGCGACATGTATATTAATTTTAACTTATGGGAATTCTAAGGCAGAAATCTAAGGTATGTTTTTCGAATTTCTAGTTAAGTATGTGAACTCCTTAAAGGATGTAGGAGAATTTCATAGATTAAGTCTTGTGTACAAAAGTACACTTTGAAACAGCTATTATGATAGTTGGTTTTGAAAATTTTTAGCCTAAAGGGCTGGACTTGAAAACTTTTAGCCTAAAGGGCTGGACTTGCAAATTTTTAGCCTAAAGGGCTGGACTTGAAAAATTTTAAGCCTAAAGACTGGACTTGAACATTTTTAGCCTAAAGGGCTGGACTTGAAAAATTTTAGCCTAAAGGGTGGACTTGAAAATTTTTAGCCTGAAGGGCTGGACTTGATTATTTCTAGTTGTGGACTCAATTAGGATTTGTAACCGTGGACTTGGTTATGTTATTTTGCCATATAACTCCTTGATCGAGGACGATCAATCCCGAGGGAAGGAATTGATATGGTGGTGCTCGGGGGAGTGGCTACGGGGAGCAAAGAATGAGAAAGACAGTTGGGCGATGGCCTTTGGATAAAAGGGATGCTATTTTAAGTCAATACCTTTTGGATATTATTAAGGTTTAGAAAAAGGCACCTCTCGGATATTTTAAGGCAAGGACCTTTTCTTGTTGCAACGTCTATTATAAATAGGGATGCTGCTCTGAGCACCAGGGGTTTTCTAGGACAACAACAATGAATCTTGGGGTTCGGCTGTTTGCTCTGCATAAGGATTTGCAGAGGAATTCTAGTCTCTGCATAAGGATTTGCAGAGGAATTCCGACCATTGCATAAGGATTTGCGGTCACTGCATAAGGATTTGCGGAGGAATTCGAATGTTTGGATAGTCTGCCATAGACGTCCATCTCCTGGAATTCTTGTCTTAGTCCTGCTGGTTGAAGCTGTGATTTGACAGTGCTTCTGAGTTTTTTTTGTGTTTTGGTGCTATTCATTGACGTCTTTCTCAGAGATACTTTGCTCCGGATAGCCCGGTTGGGTGGAGAGCTTTGCCCTTCAGGGGTGGTATTTGAATTTTGCTTGCTTTATTACTAACTAGTTTCTGCAGATAGAGCCTCAGAATTACCTATTCGTATCAATCTCCCGATCAGTTGTGGAAGGCTAAAGCTAACCCATGCCGTGCTCCAAGGCACTCCCTCTCTTTTAATCGGGGACCTCCTGCAACACGCCCTCCACAACAACAAACGTCTCCAGTAGAGCAACAACTTGTCCAATTATTGGATTAGGTCACTCTTAATGAACCCGCCCCGAGGTCTTCAAATTGGATCTCTGAGGTACCTGTCAGAGACATCCACCCAGTCAATATGGTTCTTGCCACCATGCCAGAGCCGAAGTTCGAAAACCTTAGTATGGAAACTCAGTACAGGCTACGCCATCTTAAACAACGATTAACTCAAAGAGGCATGGCTCCTGAGGCTGTTTTTGCAACTACACGAGCACGCGAGGGCAAAGAGCCCATTGATCTGCCAGCAGCTGTACAAAGTTTTCAAGAAACTGTCACATATATGCCCATGGTTCCAGAAATTCCATTACCTGCCAATCTGGCCGTGCCATTGGAGGTGCAGGAAGCCCTCACCAACACCAAATTACATTTGCCTGGACAGTGTGGAAAATTGACACCTTAAAAAGTGCGTCTTTGATTAAAAAAGTTCTCAATGAGAACTACTCATTAAACAAAATGTGTTAAAAGAGAATTTTTCAATCAAACAAATGTGTCAAAAGAGAACTTCAATTTTTTTAAAGTTGTCAAAAGAGAACTTGCCATTTTACACAAAAGGTGTCGAAAAAAATGAAATATTTTTTAAAGGTTTTAATAGGTGTTGACATGGCATAATTAACCAAGTGGCATGTTATTGGTTTTTACTATAATCTGTAACTATAAAATTGTGGCAAGCCATTATGGTTATATCTAGCAAAATAACAGGGGGTTCCTTTTGTATTTTTGTATGTTTTTCAATAAAGTTTTGGCTATGATTTTGTGGTGTATTCGAATTGATGTACTAAATGGTATTTCTAGAGTGCAATTTTTTCTTAGCCATTGATTTTTTATGAGAGAAAGAAATCGTGTGGTCGTGGTTGTATTTTCATGTATGTGGTATTGC
>JAANSK020022246.1:0-18059 GCA_011763485.2 Isoetes engelmannii
TAAGCATGGGAGTCCAGCTAGCTAGCTCAAAATTCTCAAAAGAGCTTGAATTTCTCAAATTAATGAATTCGTGCATAAATCATGACCGAATCTGGTGGAGGCAAGGCTGTCAGAATGCCTGCCCCCATCTATGAGGCAATACGCTAGTGCCCTCCGTCGTTCGGGTAGAATGACAACTCCGAAATGATGATTCAACTTCGTCACGTCGTCCGCAATGCCAAAATTACCTTAGGTGCCAAGTTACACTGTCAAATTCTCAAAGGAAAGGAACACGGATGCCAATCGGCTTAGGTGGTACCTAGGAATACTGCTTGGTGAGGCATCCATGTTCCTTTCCTTTGAGAATCTGACAGTGTAACTTGGCACCTAAGGTAATTTCGACGTTTCGGATAACATGGCAAAGTCAAATCGCCATTCCACAGTCGTCATCCTGCCTGAATGACGGAGAGCACTAGCGTGTGGCGTCCGTCATTGACCGGGACCGATTGACAATCGGTCAATCGGTCCTACCACCTATTTTCTAACACACTTGTAGTCAATTGGTCTAGGTGGTACCTCGGAATACTGCTTGGTGAGGTATCCGTGTTCCTTTCTTTTGACAATGTGATAGTGTAACTTGGCACCTAAGGTAATTTCGACGTTTCGGACGACATAGTGAAGTCAAATCGCCATTCTGGAGTTGTCGTCCTGCCTGAATGATGGAGGGCACTAGCGTGTGGCCTCATGGATGGGCGCAGGCATTCTGGCAGCCTTGCCTCTGCCGGATTCGGCCAGGATTTGGCACCATGTCATCACCTAGGGGTAGGATACCGATGCCAAATAACGGATCCTTAAGAATGCTCCAGTGGCAATTTTCCTTAAAACTCTTCTCTCAAAGCCTTGACGATGGACGAGTGACTTCTCCACCATGGATGAGAGGACGATGGACGAGAGGAACTATAAATTGACTCTGCCAACGGACTCAAAACGTCAACATTGCCCTATGGACCAAGTTTTGTAAGCAGAATACTACCCCTTGGCCAAGTAATATCAAAGGAGCTGGACTCTAACACACTTGTAGTCAAGTTTAAAACCTCCAGGTTGCTTCGGGCAACCAAACTTCGTACAAAAATTGCAAAGAAGTATCAATCAATTTAGGATCCCTAAAGCAAAATGAGATAGTTGCATTCACATCTGAATATCTCGAGCTATACTTATCATTTTCTTACTTACTTTACGTTCTGGATATGGTTAGCTCACACACATGTTTTGATATGGATATGATGTGTTAGAACCTCCAAGTTGCTAAAGGCAACTGCATCTTTGTGCAAAATTTGCAAAAAAAGACATCAATTACATTAGGATCCTTGTTGCACTCGGATCTAAATATCTCGAGCTTTACCGATCCTTTTTCAGATGAGTTTTTGAAGAACAATTAGAGAAACGTTGTGGTGACATGCGGGAAAAAAACGACTCAATTTGGATCTGGGATGATTGAGAAAATCAGGTTCAAAGTTGGCATAAAATTTGGCCAGTGCACTTCCCTGAAACAAAAAAGAGGTATGCACACTCAAATGATGATAACTCGAGTTTTCCTGAATATTTTTTGCTCATTTTTGCATTTTATGTTCAGGAAAAGTTGTGATAACATGTGAGAAGATAACAGCTCAATTTGGGTCTGAGATGATTGAGAAAATCGGGTTCAAAGTTGGCAAACAATTTGGCCAGTGCCCACTACCCAAAGGCCTTGGCAATGGACGGGCAAGACCCCCTCTCCAAAACTGTGAATAGGCTTTGCCAATGGACTCGAAATTCTGACTTACCCTGAGGACCAAGTTTCGTGGCCATTAGAGCCCCCCTTCACCAAGAAGTGCAAACAGAGCTCATCTGCAACACTCTCGTAGTGAATTGGCCTATGTGATGGATGCGGAACACTGCCATGCAGGTCGTTCGTGTTTTTCTCTTTGCCAAAACTGACAGTCTAACTTGGTCCCTAGGGTAACTTTGCCATTTCGAATGAGATGGCAAAGTCGAATTGCCATTCCGGAGCCTCTGTACTGCCTGAATGACAAAACACTTGAGCTTCTATACGGTCGGCCGCAAGACATTTTGCGGTTTGATAAGTTCTCTCAGACCGTTCTTGGATTTATTTGGATTTGCTAGAAGCATGGTCCTTTAATGGAGGATTCAAAGGTGGGATAGGGGAACCGAGTAAGGGCATTAGCATACGGCCTCACGGAGGAGGGCTTGGCAGCCTTTCCTCCGTTAGATTCGACCAGGATTGGTGCCATGTCATCACGTAGGGCCGGGATCTCGATGCCAAAAGACAGATCCTTAAGAACCCACCGGAGGTAGTTTTTCCCAAAACTCTTCTCCAAATGCCTTGATGACGAACAAGGACTTGCCCACCCCAAAATTGCAAATTGACTCTGCCAACGGTCTCAAAATACTAACATTACCCTATGGACCAAGTTTCATGGACAGAAGACTGCTCCTTGGCCAAGTGTCGCCAAAGGAGCTGAACTCTCTTGTAGTCAATTGGCCTAGGTGGTACCTGAGCATACTCCTTGGTGAGGCGTCCGTGTTCCTTTCTTTTGAGAATCTGACCATGTAACGTGGCCCCTACGGTAATTTCAACGTTTCAGACGACATTCGTCATTCCGGAGCCACCATCCTGCCCGAATGATGGAGGGCACTAGCGTGTGGCCTCACAGAGGGGGCTAGTTGTTTTGGCAGTCTTGCCTCCACCGGGTTCGACCAGGATTTTGCGTCATTTCATCACGTAGAACAGGATCTCTATGCGAAAACATGGATCCTTAAGAACCCTCCAGAGTTTTCCAAAACTCTTCTCGAAAGCATCCGACGACGAATAACTGATTTTCTCACTCCAGAATTGTAAGATGACTCTGTCAACGGACTCACAATGCTAACATTACACTGCAGACCAAGTTTCGTTGGCAAAAAACTGCCCCTTGGCCAAGTATCGCCAAAGGAGCTGAACGCTAACACACTTGTTGTCAATTGGCCTAGGTGGTACTTGCTCCGGGATGGTTTTAAGGGTCCGTCTTCTGGCATCAACACTCTCCCTCTACTAATGACATGGTGCAGAAGGGCATCAATTACATTAGGATCCCTAAAGCAGAATGAGATAGTTGCACTTAGATATGAATATCTCGAGCTCTACTGATCTTTCTCAGATGATTTTTGGAGGAGAAACTAAAGAAAAGTTTGTCATAAGATGTTGGAATAAATTTGGCTCAATTTGGATCTAGGATGATTGAGAAAATCGGGTTCAAAGTTGGCATAAAATTTGGTCAGTGCACTTCCCTAAGACAAAAAATAGGTCTTTCCACTCAAATGATGATATCTCGAGTTTGACTGACCCTTTTTGCATGATTTTTGCAATGTATATCAGATAAACGTTGTTGGAACATGTGAGAAAAAACTTGGATCAATTTGGAATCGAGATGATGGAGAAGATTGAGTTCAAATTGGACCAAAAATTCTGTCAGTAAAAAAACAGCAAGCTGATTTCTGGAACATATCTGATTACAAGTGGCACATATCTGAATAGGGCCTAAGGTCATGTGCAAAAGATAAAATTGTAGTTTACTTCACGAACAATATCTCTGTAATAAGTTATCTTGAGAAGTAACTCTATTATTATGGAGATACTTCTCGTGATCCAAACTATAAATTTATCATTTACACATGATCTTAGGCCCTACTCAGACATGTGCGAGCTATAATCATGCAAAAAACCTTATAAAGCTTGAGATCCAACAAACAACTTGCTGCTTTTTTACTGATAGTTCACTGACAGAATTTTTGATCTACTTTGAACTCAATTTTTTCTTTCATTCTAGTTCCAAATCAATCCAAGTTTTCTTCAACATATTGCTACAACTTTTCTCCAATAGTCATTTCAAAAATCATCCAAAAAAATCCAGTAAAACACGAGATATCATCATTTGAGTGTGAAGACCTGTTTTTGCCTTAGGGAAGTGCACTGGCCAAATTTTTTGCCAATTTTAAATCCGATTTTTTTCAATCATTCTAGATCCAAATTGAGCCGAATTTGTTCCCACATCTCACCACAATTTTTCTGTAGTTGATCCTCAAAAACTCATCAGAGAAACATAAATAGAACTTGAGATATTCGTACCTGAGTGCAACTACCTCATTCTGCTTTAGGGATCCTAATGTAATTGATGCCCTTTACAAAATTTGCACAAAGATTGGTTGCCCCAACTTGGAGGTTCTAGCACATCATATTCCAACTACTCGATCACGTCCCAAGTGCAAATGACCAAAACTCGAACTCCATAATAATGAAACTCTTCAAGAACCTAGTAACATACAGGATTTGTGATTCAAAGGCCATATCCTAGTCATAATCGACCAAGACCTTGTACTGTGTCATCACTTAGAGGGAGAGTGTTGATGCCAGAAGATGGAGCAAGCCCCCCTCTCCAAAACTGTGAATCGACTCTACCAATGGACGAGCAAGCCTCCCTCTCCAGAACTGTTAATCGACTCTGCCAATGGACGAGAAAGCCCCACTATCCAGAACTGCGAATTGACTCTGTCAATGGAAGCAACATTGACATTACTCTAGGGAGCAACTTTCCTGGCCATCAGAGCTTCCCTTCACGAAGAAGTGCAAGCAAAGCTCATGTCCAAGACTCTCGTAGTCAATTGGCATTGGCGGTGGCTGCGAAATACTAGCATGTAGCTAGGGTCTCTAGGGTAATTGCGCCTTTCCCAATGAGATGGCGAAGTTGAATTGCCATTCTGGAGCCTCTATACTGCCTGAATGACAAAACACTTGGGTTTCTACAAGTTCGGCTTCAGGACGCTTCGCGCTTTGCTAAGTTCTCCCGGACCGATCTTGGATTTTTCTGAACCTGCTCGAAGCATGGTCTTGGAAAGGAGGATTCAACGGTGGGATAGGGAACTGGGCTCCGGGAGAGGGGGGGGGGGCGCTTAACACACGGCCTCCCGAACGAACGATGCCAGGAAAGGCTGTCTCGGTAACATTTTTGGGGTCCATCTCCTGGGGTTTGGCCTCTCCCCTCTGGTGAGGTAGCCCCGCAATGTTTTGGCCTAATTCGACTTGCGGAAGGTGGCAGCTCTTTAAGTCCTTGAAGTTCCCTCTATTTTATCCCTCCCTGAGATTTGCTGCATGTGCATGCATCTTTTCTATCTGTAATTTTTATCACGGCATCCCCTTTCTAAGTGGCACTCTCAATTAAATTTTCATGTATTGCTGACGCTCTGCCTATTTACTATAAATTTTTATGCTTTTTTGATTAAAAATTCATAAGTATTGCATATATAAGCTTTTATACCTGCATTTTTTCCCATTGGTCTCAGCAGTTAGGTCCGGTAACGTTAAATGCCTGATGTTTTGCAACTAATGTCATTCTAATGGTATTTTCATTGTAGGTGGAGTTCTTGCTTACTTGCAGCAGTCATGTTTGAGCCACATTGGCATGTTGGAGCCACTGGAGCATAGGTGGCATGTTGGAGCCTAGTGGCATATTGGAGCCCACCTGGCATGTTTGAACCACCTTGACATGTTTGAGCTACATCGGCATGTTGGAGCCTCAAACAGATGGGCAAACTAAGAGAACCAATTGGATCTTGGAAGATATGCTCAGGAGTTACGTTTGGAATCAGCAATCCAAATGGGGAGACTACATTCATTTAGTAGAGTTTCTGTACAATAGTACGACAAAACCTATCAACAAAAACTTTGTAAAAATCGTTATTGGGAATGATTTGTCCATAGAAAAAAGCTCTGATTTATTATTGCAGAAAACCCATTCATCACGAGAAATACCGAATAATAAAAATTCATTAGCAATTGATTCTAAATCTCGTAATGCATAATAAAAGAAGGTTCCATGTCTTTTATCAATCCTAACTCCTGATACTTGACACAATCTGATGTCCAAAGTGGAAGTCTCTCAGAACCTCCTTACAAATATGCAGGAGAATGCCTAACTCCTGATGCTTGACACAATCCGATGTCCAAAGTGGAAGTCTCTCAGAACCTCCTTGCAGATATGCAGGAGCTAGTCCAAGAGTAAGAGGATACCTCCTAACAGCTAGAAGCTGGCAGAAGAGCCTCGCCGACAAGCATAGATCGCCAAGGGAATTCCAAGTGGGACAGAAAGTTGCCTCAAGATCAAGGTAAAGCAAACCAAGCTGAGAATAGGATCATGTAAGAAACTTGCTTCAAGGTGGGCGGGACCTTTTGGTATAACCGAAAGGATAGGACCTCAAGCATATCGCTTGGATTTGCCCGAACGCCTCAAGATCCACAAGGTGTTCCATGCTAGCCTTCTAAAGAAGCACACCCCAGATCCAGATATGATTCTAGAATCTCCTACATTGTTGGAGTTGACTGAGGAACAAATTGTAATAGTTCCGGAAATGCTTCTAGACAAATCTTTTAAGAAGACAAGGTGGGAATTTCCACAATTCCTAGTGAAGTGGACACACTTACCAGTAGAGGATGCGACATGGGTTCTGGAATCAGAACTAGTGAAGGAATACGCTGAGTCTATGGAGTAATGTCAGGGATGCATCGCCACCGATCTCATCAACAACGAATGAAGTGGTGAGTGCATGTATTCAGCACCGAGTGCATGCCTATGTCCATCTTAGTTAATTTCCTTGACTGAAATGCATGGGATCATGGGCAATGATGGGATCATTCTGTCTATGTTCTTTATGTAATGAACTGACGCATTGGGAAGGTAGGCTGAAGCTAGGGGCGATGATGGGATCATCTTAAAAATGCTCCTTTGGCCATGATTTAGCACTTTAGTTTAAGTATGCATCAAAGGTGTTGGCATGCATTCCGCATGGAGTGTATGCATCGACCTTTGTATAGGTTAAGTCAGGCAGCTAGTCTTGGGGGCGATGATAGGATCAATCCGTCCATGTTCCCTAGGCCATGTCTTAAAGCATATAGGTTAGTTAGGCATGTACGTGCCCTAGGACAGGGATAGATGCATGATAGGCTAAATTAAGCATGCTACTTGCATGTAGGTTAACATAATGTAAACTAATAGGGGGTGTGCCCTTAAAACCACAAATTAATAATTAAACTAATGTGATGTGCTTGTGCAGGCCATTGAGTGAAGAGGGCAAAGTTCAAAAGAGAGCGCGTCATGACATAGTTAGGAGTTCTTAGCATTTTATTAGAACCTAAGACTCCTAATTATGTTGAACTTGGTATAACTTGTGCGGCTATATAATTTAATATGTGAATATAGCCTTCACAATTATAGATCGAGTTAATATATATCCAAAGTTTATCATGACAATAAATTGTATAAAGTGAAGAGTGTTGTATTACGTTGATGCAGGTTCATTACCTAAGCGCAATGCTAAGGACAGCATTAACCTAAAGGGGGGAGAATGTGATGTTCCACTAGAATATACGATATAAATACATATATTCTACGGCCACATCACCATACAAGTCGTCTTATATGACTTGTATACATGGTATTAGGCCATACCATGAAGGTGCAAGGCTAAGTTATTTACATGACTTCTCCTACCTTAGGTATGAATACCATTAGCCACATGGATAACCACCTTTAGGTGTATTTGCCACGTGACGATGTCCCATTGGAGCCAAGTGTGCCAACGTGTAACCTTAACATATTTAAGGCCAACCCCTAAACCATGCACACTTTTCGCTCCACCAATTATCCAATCCTCGAATCGTCTCGACAGTTCCGATTCAAGGATCGTCTTCGATAGGAGCATGTACTGAAGCAGCCCCAGGAGCGTGAATGTAGCAGCTTTAGGTGTGCCTACGCCAAAGATCTAGGAAGATGGAGATGCCGGGAGCGGGAGGGAGTTCGTCAGGAACATGTATTTTAAATAAATAGCTAGCTAACTCACCCGGGATCTAGCACTCCATATGAGTTAGCATGTTGTATTTCCAGTAGAGCTATCCTAGGGCCTTAGATTCGATTCTAAACTCTAATCAAGGAACCCTAACTGTAAGTTAGACCTAATCATGTTGTATTTCCAGTAGAGCTATCCTAGGGCCTTAGATTCGATTCTAAACTCTAATCAAGGAACCCTAACTATAAGTTAGATTGTATGATTAGGATCAGATGATGATTCTCTTGTTTTAGATTGTATGATTAGGATCAGATGATGATTCTCTTGTTTATCAAGTTATGCGATGGGATGATGGTTGATCTCTTGTTTGAACCTGTTGTGTTGGGGAAGGGGGGTAGAGACTTAGAAGCCTACTATTTGATGATGCTTCTAGCTTAGCTCCTATAATTCCCATTATAGCTCGGCCTCTGCATAGAGTCCACCTGGCTGAGGGAACTATGGGGTGACTGAGCATTAGATAATGGGATACGATGACGAATGGAGGGCAGGACCCTGCTGGGCATGGCTACCAGGGTCTTCATAGCAGACTAGGTCTATACTCGACCACTTGTGTGGGCGGAGTATGGGTTTCACACTCTCCGGGTTAGGTGCCGCCCTGACTCGACTAGTTAGCAGGTGTCGTCCTGGCTAGGCATAAGGGGAGTAAGTCGAGTCAAACTCCTTTATGAGTCTGAACCTGGATAAGAGCCTCCTTATGTGTAGTAGGTGTTAGTTGCATATCTATAGTTACGATGTTTGGATGGATCTCACTACCCATCATGGTAGTTCTATTGTTATGTATATGTTACGTGCGTAACATATGTTTATGCTTCCACTGCTATAGGAGCCCACTGAGGAAGGGTCGAACGACACCTTTGTTCCTCATCTCGAGATCCTGGCCATCGCAGCACTCGAAGAATCAGGGAGGCGGCTCCAGTGTTGTGGATTATGTATTGGTAGGGAAGCAGGATTTGCATCTGATTACTCATTTTGGCATTGGAACGGACAACCGGAAGAGGAAGTGGACTCCGACCACCAACCCATTTTCTTACACATGGATTGGCAGGCTGCCCGCACGTCCCCTGCTTCAATGCCCCGTGTGCCTCGGCTGCGCCTGGATTAAGATCATGCCGAGACATATGCCTAGATGGTTGAGCATGATCTAGAGGAAGTACTGCAGCTTTTCACATTGCAGCAATAGACAACACAATTGATTGATGTACTTATGATAGCTGCTGACAGTTGCTTTGGGAGAGGGTGCTCATAGAGGCCCTTGGGAGCTATCACCTTCCCTCGCAACCAGTGGTTCAATGCTGAATGTAGAAAGCTCAAGTGCTGGCTTCGACAAGTCACAGATCCCACCTTGCGCCCACATGCCATCAGCCAATACCGTGGCTTTCTTAACGGGAAGAAATGGCTTTCTTAACGGGAATAAAGCCAAACACATTGCAGAACGCCGGTGACAGATGTTATATCTCCTGGATTGTCACCCCAAGACATTCTGGAGAAAGGTATTGAACAGGCCTCTGCAATAGGCAGGGAACATCACTTCACAGCAATGGGTGTAATACTTGCAGTAGCTTTATGATCCACTAGGGGATCGAGTAGCAGTACCTCCACAACTGGACCAAGCACTAGTCATTACAGAAGCAGATGTTATGATGGGCTTACAATGTCTCGCTAATGACAAGGTGGCAGATTTTGATGGCATGCAGACAGAGCTGCTCAATTGGGCTGGACTTCCCATGGTGCCCGTTCTGATGACATTATTCAATAGAGCATTGCAAGAAGGTTTTCCCTCGCGGTGGACCACTAACAAGGTTGTTCCCATACACAAAGCATGTGACCCTCACTGCCCAACTAATTATCGTACCATCATGGCCAGCTCACTCTTTACAAAACTGTTGGTTGGATTCTTGAGCAAAGACTGACGATATAGACAGAAGAAGCGGAGGTGCCTGCTCCTACATAGGCGGGCTTCAGGCCAAACACTTCACTATTGATTGCATCTTCACTCTGAGAACCCTGATTGAGGACAGCATGAATCGCCGGCAAGACTTGTACTATTGCTTTGTGGATTTCGCAAAAGCCTTTGACATTGTGCCTCGGGATAAGCTGTGGGACAGATTGAGGCAGTTAGGGATCCCTGTGGGCTTGCAAAATGCAATATACATAGGCCAGCTCACACAATCAGGACGACCTGTCATTAGTAGTATTGAAGTACACCAGAGTTGTCCCCTCTCCTCAATGCTCTTTGGCCTACATATTAATTAGTTGAAAGATTGGCTTGTTGAATGCGCGCGCGCGCGCGCGCGCGCGCGGGGGGGGGGGGACTCATGCACCACATCATCCGGCAACTCATATACGCTGATGATGTAGACCTCTTGGCTTACACTCCAAACGACATGCAACATCACCTAGATGCTCTAGACACTTTTTGTCCGTTCACGGACATGCGGGTTAAGTTGGCTGAAACTAGGGTACTCCTAGTTTTATCTTCACACCAGCGAAGACCAGCGAAGACCCCCGCCACTTACCAAGGGCAGACTATAGAGGTGGCTTCGACCTACAAGTATTTAGGAATCGAGTTTCCTAATACTACACATTGGGATGTTTCCATCCGGTTGCGCATCACGGCTGGTTGGAAGGCACTATATGCAATGCAGAACAACCATCACAAAGTATATTTGTATGCCTGGGGTCATCAGTCACACCTGTTCAGGGCCTTGCTTGAGCATGTTCTTCTATATGGAGCTGAGGTCTAAGGCCCGGTTATATCCCTTGGCACCTGGAATGACAGATCCCGCTGCCGGAGACAAGTTTCTTGCCCATCCAAAGGGCTGCACTGGACCGCCATATCATTTACTTTCAGAATGTAGTTGCTAAAGGTGATGCTCGTCTACCCAATCTTGTTTTTGTCGTGGCACTGGATCTACAACGCCTTAAAGCCTACTGGAAGGACAAACAAGCACAGTGGTTCTCCCGATGGAATGTACAGACATACGTGTGCATACGAGTCCGGACGAGAAGGATCACGATCAATTGAGGCAGTACCTCGACACTTGCTTCCGTAGCAAGCTTTGGGGTACAGATGCTTTCACACATGTCAAGATAGCACATTATCGGCAGCATGTCAATCCCATGCTCACACGAGGTCCACAACAGTACCTGCTTACTCATTTGGTTGTGAAGAAGCAGCAACTTGATAGCTTCCATTCGCACGGGTGCACATCGGCTCCGCATTGAGACAGGCCGATGGGCTCGAGAGGCACGTGAGGACAAGATCTGTCAGTGTTGCCAACAGGGCGTTATTGAGGATGAATAACATGCCCTTTAGGCATGTCCAGCATTTGATCGTATTCAAGCACGATATGTCGAGTTAGTCATGCCTAACCAACTGCTTCATATGCTATTTAACACAACCTTTGTGGGCTTACTGGGGTCATATCTTCAAGTGGTCATGGATATGGGGACTCAGCTATGTCCTTTAGTTCGATATTGACTCGTAATTGTATTCTATCATATCATATCATTGTACAATCTAACAGCATATGCTAAGGTTTTTCCCTCGAAAACCCTTTGGGGCAAGGGTTTTTTAATCCTGACATCAATACGCTTGCTACTCTCTTTGTTTGAGTCTCATAGATCAATTGATCTCCGTGGACGATAAAATAACATTCCATTCTACTAAAAAAGTGCCCAATGTTGTTGGAGCTTAAGCTCAAAGGTTAATGAAGATGACAAAATGGTGTTGTTAAGTAGAAAGTCTACAGGGCTATAGGATTGGCAATCTTAATAAGATTAGTAGAACGTCTATAGGGTTGTAAAAGTGATAGTCTATAATGCGGTTCTATGAAAAACAATTTAAAGCAATATATTGTGTATATGCTTTGAACTTTTGACACTTTTGAGCTCAAATTGTGACAATACATAGTCCAAATCAACCAACCAAAATTTTTTTTAGCAAGAATCCAATTATCTTTAATAGCAAAGTTTTTCTTCATAGCATGGTGATATTGTTTATTTAATTAGTTTTATACAGGCCTCAGAGTACTTCTATGGAATATACAAAAATCATAACATACACATGGTCAATGATGAAAACCATCGAACAAGAATTCAAACATCTCTAGTTGTTTGTAATATTAATATTAATAATGCAGGCAATTGGCATCTTTGCCTTTAAATAAGACATCTAACTTGTTTTCTTCACAAATATCTTGGCCTACATCATATAAAGTACCAAGTACCACGACAAAACATCGCATGTAGCAAAGAGCTTTGGAGTTATTTGAACAAAGTCTAGATTGCCTACAAATAACATGAAGGGCAAGAAAAAAAGATAAATGAGATGGTAATGCTAGTGATGCTTACCATGCAATAAGTGCCTCGTGGATATGTAAGCAATGCTCAACAGCTGATGCCGCCAACTGATGTCAACAGGTGACAATGATTGTTCCATTTATTTTTGTGAAGAATAGTTTCCATAATTTAACTTGAGAAAACTTTATGGTGGTGATGATCCAAATATCTTACGCACCTCCCTTTGTGTGATGATTCCTCTGCATGTGATGCAGCTTCAAGCTTGGTACATTACTGTTCAATCTCCACGCATTAACTCCATGTCTTCATGTTGTTCTTATCCACAATAAATTCAAAGATCTCCAGGATTTTTCTTTGCCCCTGCATGCACTTTTTTCTCAGCTTTTTAATTCTGGTTTCAGCATTCTACCTGCCAGCGGTCTTAAAAACACAAGCAGCAGTATGCTTCAGATCCAACTGGATTAACTTCTGGAAGGATCTAAATTCTAATTCTATTTCCTTGAGTTTTGCAGGCACCGAGCAAAGCTATCCATGTGTCTTTAGAAGGAAGACGCTCTGTTGCTCAATGGCATGCAGTCAGGAGACATATGAATGTAACATCATCTGGTTTCAGACCACCTTGCATATTCTCAAAATATAGCGTAGCCATGTAAACATCATGATTCCTGCCATAACCTCTTATCATTGCAGTCCATGATATAACATCTCAAGTTGGCATCCTAGCAAACGATTTGAGTCACACCAGGCATACATATCAATCAAGGCATTGCCAATGGTAAGATCCCTCCCAAGTCCATTTTCTATAATCTTAGAGGCATACATATCAATCAAGGCATTGCCAATGGTAAGATCCCTCCCAAGTCCATTTTCTATAATCTTAGTGTGTAGTTTGCAACCCTCGTCTAAGGCTCCTACACTTCTGCATGCTTTTAAGCTAGACACAAATGTGATAGCATTAGAGGATAGGCCAGCAAGTTGCATCTGATCAACACGTTCTAATGCTTCTTGATTAAATCCATTTTCAGCATATCCCAAAATCATGACACAACAATATGCCCGAACTTGCAACGCGTCAAAAACTTCACGTGCCTCAGCAAACGCGTCACATTTTACATACATGCCTATCAACGTATTGCCAACAAAAAAGATCCCCTTCCAATTGCATTTGTTCAATCTTCATTTGTAATTCTTGGCCTATATCCACTGCTCCTATGATGCTGCAAGCTTTCAAGCAACACATACAAGTAACGGCATTTGAAAGGATACCATCAAGTTGCATTCGTTGGAAGCAACTCAGTGCTTCCTTACTAAATCCATGATCTGCATACCCTGTAATTAAGATTGTCCAAGCTACCACATTGCAAATAGAAGCTTATCAAACACCTTCTTTGCCTCTGAAAGGCAACCAAACTTGGAATACATGGCAACCAGACTACTGCTGATAACAAGATCTTCTTAAAATCCCTTTGGTACCATCTCATTATGGATTTCCTTACCCTTGTCTATAGCAAACGTATTGCTACATGCTTTCAAGCTGCAAACAAATGTAAAAGCATGGGGTCACACCTTCTATATGCATCTGGCCAAAAGACCTCAATGCTTTTTCTAGAAGTCCATTTTCAACATATATCCTAAGAATAATGCCGTCTAGGACACAACATCTCGAAATAGCAGCATGTCAAAGACCTTCTATGCTTATGCAATGTGTACTAAAACACTACCAAAGAAAGGGTCATTTTCTAATCCTGGCCATACAATATCAGTGTGTATTTGTCTGCCTTTTCCTATGGCTGCCATGATTCCACAAGCTTTCTAGCCGGAAATGAAGGCAACAACAGTTAGGGAAACAGCACTCAATAGCATCTTCCCAAAACATTGTCTTCCTAAGGAAATCTGTGTTCAGCATAACCTGCAATTGATGCACTCCATGCATGATATATCATCTCGAATAAGCAGGCTCTCAATGACCGACTGTGGCTCTGCAAGTGAACAACATTTGCAATACCTGTCAACTAAAGCACTACCAACAACACCACCATTTTCCAATTCTCCATCTGCAATCTTCAAGTGTACTTCTCTTCCACGGTCTACATATCCCAAGCTCCTAGGATTTAAGACTACATTTGGCACTTGCATTTGGTCGAGAAATTTCACTACATCCTGATTGAGTCCATTCTCATATTCTAATATTAGTGCCTTCCATGACACAACATCTTGAGTTGGAAGATTGTCAAAACCGGCATAAACACCTATCAAAGCATTGCCAACAAACAAAATCTTGTGAAAACCCTTCTGAAGAGCACATGTTTGTATTTCTCTTCTTTTCTCTATAGCAACTAAACACCACATGATTTAAAGCTGGAAACAAATGTGATGGCATCTGGTCGCATACCCTCTGTTGCCATCTCTTCAAAAGATCTTAGTGCTTCCTGACCAAACCCATTTTCAGCATATCCAGCAATCATTACATTCTCCACGATGGCACCATAGATGGATAAATTGACTATTTACTTGCTTCTCTCTCACCAATCTCCAACATAAAAAGAAATGACACCATCGAAGCATATTGTGCTGCAAGATTAACCAGAATGCATTAGTCATAACCTTATATAAAAGTGTAAAAAGATTGAATAGATGCTCAAAGCAAATGAAGCAATCATGGAGAAGAGAGGCAGTGGCATAGAGAGAACAAAATATCTTCAAAGACAAGTTCATATCGTCCAAATTGAAGCTTGAAAATCCTGTAAAATATGTTTGTATGATTGCGAACTTTTTGACCTTCGGATGTTCCTGTCCAGATATAATAGAGATGCATGTGGCAGCTATAACTGCATTCTCTCCAATTCATCCAGCATCATAAACATTACATATTTCTACATTGATGTTTAAAGGGCATGGTTCCATGCAACCTCAAGTTATTGCAGGATGTCTGTCATACAAATTTAGAAATTTAGAAACTTAGGATGTCAAAATCAGTTTGAAGAGGATGTAAAAATGAAACCGGAAAAAATACGTAACAATGCCTATAAGTAGAAATTTATATAGAGAAATATCCATCGATTGCATCTCTTCAAAGCAAAATGCAAGGTAGGATTAGAAGTTTAACAATCTTAGGATGTGAAAATCAGTTTGAAAAGGATGTAAAAATGAAACCGGAAAAAATACGTAACAATGCCTATAAGTAGAAATTTATATAGAGAAATACCCATCGATTGCATCTCTTCAAAACAAAATGCAAGGTAGGATTAGAAGTTTAACAATAATATTACATGTACCTCAACATGTATATGGATATCAAAATTGCTTTAGAACACATCAATTGTATGATGCCCATCAATGTGAAGCTCATGCAAAGACTTCTTTCTTGAATCAATGTGAAGCTCAGGCAGTAACAAAGAATTCTTCCTTTCATCCCAAGCAATCACACAGTTGCTAGAAGAAATATTGCCACAAATTGGAAGACCCAAATCTTTTTGCAAAATCCTAATTACCAAGATCTCCACTCCAGCAAACCCAACCCAAAATACTCAGTTTTAGAGCAATGTTTTTTAAGGTGCGTTCCTTGGTTTGTGGTGCAATTATAGAACCGTCTACCATCCATGTCCTCTGGCAGCATGGTGTCATCAACGTAATAGAAAACTTTAACAAGAACATAGTGTAGAAAGTAGTAGATAAATGTGACAACAGCACAATATACAGACATACCTTGTGTTCTCCATGCCTTGGGTTCTCCAAGCAGAAGCCATTATTTTTAACCTGGACTACACTCAGTTTGATTTTTCTAAATGAAATTGGAGAACCCAATGTGAAGATTCAGGAAAGAAAATTGGGACTCCTACCACAAAAAGAGCTAAGCTTCTCTAACACTGATAAGAAATTTTCTTCACTCTAGTAGATCTTATCGTAACATCACTGTACCTGGTTTTTAGCAAATGCTCCAGCTAAAATTGGTGGCTGATGCAAGGATTAAAAAGCGAAATAGATGCGATGCATCAAACTCTTAAGGCTCCATGCAAGCCAATTGATAAGCATCTGCAAAGGATTGCACACACCTCAGCTAGAAAAGCATCATAATAGAATTGTAGATAACGTTATCTAGTTGCCATCCTCACGGCAACCATAAAATCCAGCAGATGACAAGCTTTGCACACATCTCATCCAAGAAGAGCAAAAACCTGATCACTATGTTGCTTTACTCTGCTCTTGAAATGCGAGTCACGGTCTTCGTATGGCTTTGCCCTGATAATAAAATCTCCAGAAGTAGAGCCTTATGAGGCACCGGCACCAAATCCATTCTGCACCAAATTCAAACGGAATGGCATCAGCCCAATCTGATCATAGAAGTCCGGCTGTTGTTCTTGCTCACCTCTTCACGGTGCGCCCAATTGAGATGGAGGTTCTTGATTTTGGCATATAGCAATGTACAAACTTCACAATAAGTGGTTGCTTTCCCTGATCTGATCTGTCACCAGCAGCTGCAATCCTAGCCCCGCCATGGCACCATGTAATGGGTGTTATTGGAAATGGGAGAGTCTCAGCAGACGCATGTAAAACACCAGCATCTCTTTCCCAAACCGTCACAGGTTTATCATCTGACTGATCCAGTGTTGCAATGTACTTCCCCTCAGGACGCCAACTAATCACCCAAGCAGGTTGCATATGCCTTAGATCATTCGTTACCCCTACATGTATTCCACGATTGTTCTCTATTAATAGGATTAGCCATTGTCTGCATAAAAAGGCATCTGATCTAGCTATGAAAGCCGCACTTGTAGCCTACAACATAATCAACATCAAGAACATGACGTACAATGTTTAAAAGATAAGATTAACCTCGTTCTCTGACTATCCACTATTCAAATTGCTTATAAGACAAAAAACAGATTTGCTTAGAACTCACCGAATCAATATTGCCCTGACAGATACACACTTCATATAATGGATCCCACTCGGCAGTCATAACAATAAACTGACCCAATACAGTAAAAGCAAGCAGCTAGCCATCAGGGCTCACTTCCATAGCATCAATACCTCCGTGAAGACTTCCAACAACTTCAACATGATATGAGGAATTGTGTGCTAAAAGAATATCACCACTCTGCAATGCAACAACTACTGTTTCCATCTCTATCATATATTCTATATTGATGATAACATCTTCGACACGATCATCATACGTCTCAACAAGAGGCATTGCATACTGGATATGCTGCATGGGGCTAACTGTAAGAGTGAAATTCATGCCAGGTAGAAAGTAAATGAAGTCGGATTTTAAAATAGAATTCGAGCATTAAGAAACAAACATTCAATCAAAAGCTCCAAAGCACAAACTCTTAGTTTGAAAAAGAACTGTATGAAACCTGGCAGTCGGATTACAAGTCCATCCAGTATATCTAACAATGGTCAGATGCAAAGAAAATACGGCCATGCTCACTGTCAATGAAAGCAGCAAGAAGCTTTTCGGATTTGGCAAGTTGTAGCTGCATATAACGATCACCATAGATAGTGAGGTTACTCAGCAGATTGTTAAATCTTGCAGCTTGGAATGCAACATCGGCATCATATAGCCCACAACAGATGCTTTATCCAATCACAAGATAAATGAACAGAGAACCGATGGATGGAACAAGAACAGCAAAACCAATAAAGCAGAAAAATCGTTTACTAAACAAAGTAGTTTCTGGCAAATAGCACGAAAGCAAAATTGAATCTCTGAAATTTAGGGGAAGTAGCCTAACCAACATATGTATCCGACTAAGTTTCTCGCGAACCTCAATATGTACCTTTCTAAAGCTAAGTTTCTGAATATTTGCAAATGTTACTTAAGCCATCATAAATTCACA
>JAANSK020022357.1:0-18058 GCA_011763485.2 Isoetes engelmannii
GATGTAGTTTCAATGGAAACCTAATGTAGTTTCAATGAAACTATATAAGGTTTCCATGGAAACTACATATGGTTTCAACACGAAACCCTATAAGGTTTTCAATGTAGTGCAACCCAAATCGGGAGTAGAAAGAACCATCGGTACCTGTGTGTTCACTGCAAGAAATATTTGAACAGCCATGCTTGTGTCCTCATTCTCCTTTTTCAGTAAGCCAGAAATTCTGAAATTGTTAGTCTTCAATTCCCTTTCATGCATATCAGCCAAACGCTCCATTTTCTTATTCAAAACATCAATTGCTCCGTGGAAACCATCATTTGGGTCCCTATTCAAAGTCTTAGATTCATCTCTAACATGCTTGGTTTCTGATATGCTTGCTAGCTGCTGCTTTAGATCCGGAATTTTCATTCTTTAAAAAACATAGAGACTCATTTATACCTTGCAAAAGTTTAAGCATTTGTGCTTGATGTGCGGCTGCCTCTTTCCTTGCATGCTCTGCTTCCTTCCTGGATTGCTCCATGGATTCCTCCAAAAGAAAAGGTGCAATTTAGCTCCAAAACCAGGCATATTTGTTGCTACCATACTTGTCGATTGTATCAGATGTGGGGCCACAACCCCTTGCTTCAAATTGACCCCTGTTACAGCAGGCTCAGGCCCTCCAGAATCCCCTATGTCAGCCGAATCAGCAAGAGGTCTGATCAGACCTCCCGAATCCCCTGTCTTGGTGATTTATTTCACATTCTTTAGTCTTGAGAAGTCGCCTCTGCTTCTAGAGATTCGTCAGAGGAATCTGAAATATCAGAATTCCCATCCGAGATGTCTCCCACGATTTTGCCATTTCCAATTCTGTATCAGACAAAGCATCTTTGTCAGACTTTTTAAACTCATTTTTTACTTTCTTGGCATTGCCTGCAACAGATTTGGATGTCCCCAGGGAGCCAGAGTCATCCTTAAAGCCCACGATTTTTCCCAGGTCCTTCTTAGGTTTCGCCATGGTAAAGATCCATCCAAAAAATGACAGTTACAATCTGCTAGACTTTGGAATAAGCTTTCCAACGGGCCCAAAACTAGATGCTCGCCAAAGTTCCACAGCAAAAATCCTAGCGTCCACGAGAGGGAGGGAGGGAGGGAGGGAGAGATGTTGATTATTTCGCCTTTTAGACCATCAGGTCCATATGGCAATTTAGTACATCATAATATTTTCAATACTTTTCAAGCCCGAGAATTCATTGTCAATTGTTGTGCATGAGAAAGAAAATTTCAAACAGATAGAAGTAAAGAATAGGAAAACCCCAGTCCAATGGACAAACCAGGGTGTTTCTACTTTCCTGAACCTCTTCAATGAGATGAAATTGGTTACCAATGGTAGCCTGAATCTTTCCAACGCACAATGGAGAGAAATTCTAATGAAATTGCAGCCCATTGTTGGTGGTCTAGTCGAAGTGAGACAGGTCAAGAACAAATGGGATAAACTTCAAGCTAAATTCAAAGATGAGAAAGAGCTTGCAGTCACACTGGTTCAGAGCCTTCTACTTGGTAATGGTATGAAAGAATAGGAAGTGAAGTTTGAAGAATGTATGATTTTCACGGCTTTGCCACAGGTAGATGTTTCAAGATTCTGAATTTTGGCCTCTATTCTGCACACACAAAAAAACACATTGAACCTCTGCCCATGTGGTTTGCACGAGAAGCAGCAGAATGTCTCAACCAAGAACAATTTTAATTTATTCAATTATGCTTCCTGCCCTGCCCTACCAGAAGCCCTACATACATAAACCCTGAAGGGACGGCTAAGAAGGGATTAAACCCCGAGGAGAGTCCATTATGCTTAATAAATGGGCAAGCCCGTTAGGGCGAGCTCATTTATTCAGCGTAATGGTCGAGCCCAGGGTTTTGACTCCTTTAACGGGGAGGTCTGAGGCAGATTTGTGCCTTCTAAGCTTCTAACAGAGGATTCAAATTTTTGCAGCCAAAAATTCTTGAGCAACAAAAACAGAGGACAAGGAAGAGGGCATTCCTAACAAAATAAGATATTCTGACTGCGACTATGGCCGTGGATTCTTAGGGGCCTACTCTATGAAAGGGATTGCGGGTACCGGCCGTGGGTTCCTAAGCAAAAACGCATGGCAAGAGACTGACGAAGAACAGAGGCAAAGAAATTTGAGAAGCTTGGCTGCCAAAAAATAGAGCCTTGCAAAGGAAAGAGTTTAGGCAGATTTCCAACAGAGTTAAGGCCTGATTGAAGCAAAATATGGCAGATTGGAGCCCCCTTTCCGGCAGATTCAAGCCTGATTGGGTTTTGGGCTCTGAAAAACCTGCTAGGATCTATTCTGCAGGGAACCAGTAGCCCTGATTTGATGAGAAATAAAGAGGGACAATCGCCATAGCCACCAAGATTCGAGGCGTGTTGTTTGTGCCTCCTTTCGACAAAGGGAAGCTAGTAAGGCAAACACGCAAAAATTACCACTGCAGCTCTAGCAAAACAGGGGATATGGTCTTTGATTTTTTGAAAGCAAAACCTAAGTTGAGACTTTGTTAAACTAACGCTTCTCAATGCGGAGCTTCACCGTTGCATCTGTTTACAGCCTGCTTATCATGATAAATAGGCCAGCAGCCTGTTTATCAAATTGGTGCTGCTTGTTACAGCTAATAACTATACTAGATCCAATGGTTGAGATGCAAATTTGTCGAGGACCTGCAGGTTAAAGGATTCGAACCCTGCCCTACTAGAGCCCTACACAAACATCTGAAACACAATAGCAGAGTTTTTCCACGCAAACAATGGCAAAGTAGTCGAATCTCTAAATAAATCCTGCTCTAGAAGAATAAATGGAAAGAAACGTGCATCCAGAACCTACCAAAAATGATCGTTGCCTTATAAAGAAGAAAACGCTTGCAAAGACAGCGTTGCCAGCATCAGCCTTCTATGGATTCAAATATATACCTAATATAAAATATTAGCCAAACCTTTCCTTTTATACGCCTTAAACAAGTTAAAGACAAACAAACTTTATAGAAGCATGTGATGGGTCCATCAACTTGTTCTTTGAACATGGTGAGTATATATATCAATTCATGCATCAATGTTAATGTTAATGTTAATGTGGCATTTATCATAGATCCAACCGTTAACGTTAAAATTTTCTTTTATTTGCTATTTCTGCTCTATTCTATGTTTACAATATATATGTATGTTCTTATCGCGATCGTTTCTATTGTTGATTACTGGCCCTTAGATGATAGAAGATTCCATTGAATCTTCTAAATCTACGGGCAAGGTTTTTTATCTCTGAAAAACTCCTGCCCAACTCAATGGTGTTGAACAAATGCACAGAATCCACAACAACGCCGTCAACGAGGATAAAAAATTCCCTGATACAAAAATAACCATAAAAAACATCAAATTTCGAACCTCGGCGTCACGAAATCGTAAATCAGCTTCACCAAATCAGCTTTACTCCAGCCCAAATCAGCTTCTATCTAGGCCACCGCCTTCTCTATCTGCGCCAAGAAAAGGACGAAGTCTGCAATCTTATACTTTCGGCCATCTAAATGAAACAGCCTTACTATAGTTTCTTGGTTCTCCTAAAAAATCTGGAAGAAAAAACTCCTGCCCACAACAGGCATTACACCATCAGCATTTTATGATTTTCATACATACCAAACTAGGAATCTTACTCCCAACCTTCCATTTATATGCTTAAAACTGCTAAAAAAACGAATTGGGCACACTTACAGCTAAAAAACGAATTGGACACACTTACTTACTGGGTTAATGCTGTAATATTGATTGTCAGCCGTGGATTTGGAGCACATGCTTGGAATGATACCAGATCGGCGGCCAGCATCTTTTTGGCAAAAAAATCGCGTGCCACTTTCTAAGGTCTCGATTGAACACATGGCTGGGAAAAACCAAATTTTATTAACAGTACAGAACCATTACATTGCACATATTCCCCCGAGCTATGGTTTGACCAGCTTTTTCAGCACTGCTCAACAAAAACACAAAGCCGAAATGATTGAAAATCAAATGATTGTTAAACAGAGCAATAGTTCAAGCAGACAAATAAAACGGATTAATTCCAGTTCTATCCAAGCCCCGATTCCTCAGCCTTGCCCTGCCCAGTCGATCCTGACGTCCTGGTCAACCGAGAAAACTAAGATAAGAGTGCATCCCCATTAGGTTGTTCCGGCGCCTTGCCTTTGCTTCGTGACAAATAGTGCCAAAAAAAATTTGGTCGCATTCGATCTTCTTCAACCTGATTTCGTCCTCCGTGGCAAGGGCAACTTCAAAAAATTCGGAAGTGGGAGAGGAGTTCCGAATTTCCCAATTCAGAGCTGGGTTTGTCTGTTTGCTGATTTGGTTTGTCTTCTAGTGAAAGATCCATTACGATTTGTTTCTTGCTCAGATTTCAAGTTTAGGAGCAATGGGAATGGCCTTCTAGCAAATGCCTTTGCTTTGCTTACATGGCAAAGCTCCCGGAACTGGGTTCTGCCGTAATGGGGATGCGCCCTAAATAATCCCTGCTACTACAACCAAGGGTGGAGGATTTGAACCTCGAGGCCGGAACCACCTCACCAGACCCCCATTGCTACTCCGCAGGGGACTTACCCAGAGAACAAAAAACGTCCTCATCGCTTTCCAAGGCTGAAAAAGCAAGAAACCTTGCGCTTCCTCTGTGTTGTGCTTTCCTCTGCTCTGCGCCTTCGGGTTCGGTTTAGGCTGGAGGATTCGAACCTCCAGGCCTCAACGGCCTCACCAGAGCCCCAAAACCTTTTCCTGTCTTAACCCCGCTTCACCCGATCATCACCAAAGCTCTTTTGTTGCCTTTGGACTGGATGTGGCCCCTTCTGCTCTGCACAAATCCAAAAATCAGGGCCCCAAATAGAAAGCATCATCATGTCCTATCCATCCCGACAAATTAGACTCCAAGAAACTCTCATCACACCTTCCTTTTTCCCAAACCATGGCAAAAAAGCACCGCAGACATGCACCTGCACTTAAGCTGCTCAAATCATCCTAAATATACGTTTTTCCCATATTATACAGGCCCAAAATCTTATTCCCCACCATGCCACAGCAGGCCTCCCGCAATACCAAACTAATAATTCAAGGTTTATAACTATTATATTTTTATTACTAATTATACTAAAGTTTTTCCAGTGAAAACCCTTTAAGAGCAAGGTTTCTTTTAAACTCACATCAATTCCATTCTCTTCCAATAATCACAAATGCATATCTCGCCCAAAAGGGTTGAGTTCTTGACTTTTTGATATATTATTATAATAATAATATTATTAGTAGATCCCTGTGGCGTCCTATGGAACCTTTAAAATTGCACTTACACATGAAGGGTGAAGAATTTTAGGAAGATTTACTAGAACAAAAAGCATATTTAAACAAGTGCATGAGCACAAGAGCCATGATCATACATTGTCCTTTGTACTTCTGTCGGCCTCAGATTACTTATTCTTTGAAAGTACACCTGATCAGCATGATGCTTTTTCAGATGGCAGCTCTTAATTGACCAAAAATGTTATCTTGGCTTTCTTTCTGATGAGGCAGCAAAAGCTCAAAGGTTTGAAGTGCCATGGAGCACACCAGACACAATTTCCAGTTTTCCCCTATCCCTGCTATGAGTACAATTTTTGCAGACACCTGAGGAGGAATTGAACCTCCCCTCCACACCAGAGGATCAAACATCACCGTTGCTACTACGGGAGTTAGACATAAAACCATCTACACATGAAAATAAGACATCGCATTCCACTTCTATCAACACTTGGCGAGCAAAATAAATGTTCCTAATCAGATTGTAAGGTTGCATGTACCTTCCAAAAGTTGTTTCCAAGCTGGATCAACATTCTGCTTACTAGTAAAATGTTTTACTTCTAAGAAAGCGCACCACAAATGGATAATGTGATATCTGAAGCATGTTGGGTCGTTTGCACATGTACATATCCCATCTTTTAGTCAATCATGGCTGATAATGGCTTCAGCAGGAAGATTAGCTTCCACGAGGCAATCTACAGTTACATACACTAGTGCTAATCTGCGATTGAGAATTGTACATGGATAGCATCAGCCCCAACATCTTCAAATCTGAGCTGGATACGCTGGGACTCACTTGCACTTGATCTTTTAGGAGAATGTTCAGCACCGCTCGATCTTGGGGTGTGGCTCGATCTTGGACTTGATTTTCTAGGGGAGGATTGGATGCGGCTTGACCTCTCATGGGCATTCTGCTCACTTGTTACTGGACATGATTTTCTAGGAGAAGATTGGATGCGGCTCGATCTCTCATGGGCATTCTGCTCACTTGTTACTGGACATGATTTTCTCGGGGAAGAATGGATGCGGCTCGATCCCTCGTGAGTATCTTGCTCACTTGTTATTGGACTTGATTTTCTAGGGGAAGACTGGATGCGGCTTGATCTCTCATGGGTATCTTGCTCACTTGTTATTGCTTTTAGATGTTCTCTCGTAGATTTTAAATCATCCTCTAGCTTTTTTATTTGAAGCTGCAACCTTTCCACATCGGTAGGATCAGAGGTAGGAACATGCTGGACTGCATCCATAGGAGGCAGTTCTGCCCTTGACATTGGACGCATTTCCACCATCTCACTTTCCTCCAAAAGTTTTTCTATTCTTTTAATATGAGCATCTTTTGCCTCCAGTTTGGCATAGAGATGTTTGATTTCTGAACGCAAGCTTTGTAGATCTTCTATATTATCTTGCCCTTCTGATTTCTTCTGGCCTCCTTTATGTGCTGTAAGCCTGGTTACCTTCAGCTCCCTCCTCAGCTCGTTAAGCTCTTTAATAAGTGAAACATTTTCCCGCATGATCCTTAAGTGATCTTTATGGTTAGATTCGGAGTCCTTGGAAAGCTTCTGTTTGAGACCCTCAATCTGGGGAAGGAAAAAGTTATGAAATCAGCCACGCTCATGGAATTTGTTTGTGGGGAGCATGTAAAAATATTCCATACCGTCCTTTCCAAGTAATCTCGTTGCCGAGCACTTTCTTTAAGCAAATTGTTGTCAACAGGAACAATAGCCATTTTGTTAGAAACATATTTTTCTGTCAAAGATCGGACTGCATCTTTTAGTCGTAGTGGCTCCTGCAACCAAAGGTTTATGAGCGATATTCATCTCGTTATGAACTCATGCCCATGTCTTACAAACCTCTAAATCTTGAAGAAGCTGATAAATATCATGGTGGAGGCTCTTGATGGCATAATTTGCATCATAGTTCTGTGTTCGTAGATCATGTATTTCATTTTGCATTCCGTCAATTTTCAACTTCATCTCTGTTATTGACAATTGCTTCCTTGTATTGCCATTGTAAGCCCTGCAATCACTCATGAATTAAACATATTTGTTGCTAACTTTAAAAAGCAATCCAAAAGCTGGTCAAACGTCAAAACAATTGACAGTATACTTCGACATTCATTCAACAATTATCCCAAGTATACATGCCCCACCATGAGTGAAGGATTTTAGGATTTTGGGTGGGACTGGGTTTTGCCTATAATTTGAATGGTGTTGTTCCAGATGTTATATCTGAGTATTCAATTATTGACGAGGACATATCTGAAAAAGATAAATCAGTTGGAAATTTGGCACAAAATAGCTAGTTTATTTGTACTTTATTTGGGCAGGCTAGCCTTTCATTCTTCAGCTCAGCCACTTTCTGATGTGTCGTGGATTGCTTGCATAGTGAATAATCCAAAGTTCAGTTCTAACAAGCAGCCTGTTAGTGGTTCAGCTAACAGTACCCTTCCAGGATTCGTACTTTAGATATTGCTATTTACAGTATGTACTGCCACTCGAGCATTTTAAGTCAAGATACAAGGTGCACCAAGAACATTATAGTGATAGCAATTATAGCATGTAGAAGCCAGATGCACCCTACGACAAGACAAAAGATATTACTATAATTGGTGTCAGTATTCAGTGTGATCTAAACCTTATAACAGAAAGAGGGGTCCAAGAATTAAAAAACCTTTCAAGCTCTTTTTCTATGTTGGTTATCTGCAACTTAGCCGTTTGAAGTTCTATTTCTCTTGGCTCAATCGTTGCTTTCAAATCTTTGATTTTATAGTCCAATACAAATTTGACTTTCTCAAGTTCCTTCATAACGTAGCATAGCGAGAGTTGAGATAAACAATAATGCTAGATGAATATAGACAGATGAGGAACAAGATATCCTACCTGTGTCTTCCGTTTAAGTTCATAAATCCGCCTTTCTTTCTCTCCAATAGTTTCATCTCTCTCTACCACATCTTTTTTTAACCCACTGCAGAGCAAAAATGTACATAATCAGAGTGTAACAATATACCTGCTTTACTGTGGAGCATAACTGCCAAACATCACATAGGTCCTCCATGGGCAGTTGCAATATTACTGGAGTGAGCTAACTGTTAGTAACTTACATCCTAAAGTTTGCTGATCAAATGATACAATGGCAATAAGGTTCTGCTACTTCCATGGTCCACAGCAATCTCATGGTCAGGATATAGTTGTAATCGTAACCAGCTTATGGCTCTCAACTCAGCTCACGGAGTATTACCACCAATAATAATTGGTTTAAAAAAGCCAAACTACTCTCATGGAATTATAACTTCAAGAGTCAGATAATCAACTCACTTAATATCGCGCTCAAAACATGCAAGTGTCTGATACAGTTCCTTTTTCTGCTCAAACAGGGCCTTTATTTCGAGCTTTTGCTCCTCCATATCCTTTTGAAACTCATTAAACTTTTTCTTTAAAAGTCCGTTTTCCCCTTTCAATCTGAGAACTACCTCCTTCTCTTGAGCAAGTTTTCCTTCATATCTGATACAACAGAAGAAACAAGCCTTGAAACCAGCATTCAAATATTGCATACCCATTCCAAAAAGATCATGAAGCATAAGGCGCAAAAATGCTTTATTTTCTACAGTTATTCTGAATTAATGCTGACCTAGATTAGATAATAATAGAGAACAGACCAGCTTGATATACTCTTCTTTGCATGGGAGTACTCATATGGATAACAATTTAAAACTTAAAATTTAAATTCTACTTAAATAGGCACATCACAATATACTTTTCTTTCAAGTCTTCTATTTCATGGTCTGTGTCCTCTTCAGTTTGTCTTTTTATTTCTTCAAAATCACGTTGTGCCTGGGCTAAGTCATGTTGACACTGATCTAATGCAAGATGCTCTTCTCTCAATCTAGATTCGAACTCTTCTGTCAATTCCTATTTTCAGGGCAGAAAAGTTACAATCTTAAAATTGACATAGATGGGGATAAACTTAATAATAAGGCGGGCAATTGGAATCACATACGTGAAAAGCCTGTTCATGTGCCTCTTTTAAAGCACCATATTTTCCTTTCCACTCTTCATGAAGATTCTCCTTATCCTGCTCCAAACCTGAATATCTGTTGAAGGTCATAAAAGTAAGAAGAAGAGTTTAAACGCAAATGTCCTAGCGATAGAGAATCTCAAACAATTGATCACAAACAGGGTATATTAATAAGAATTGAATTGATTTTATTTTATTTTTAACGTCCACGGAGACCAAAGGTCTATGGGACTAAAGGTCTATGAGACATTAAGATCAGAAGTTCAAGGACTTTTATACTGCTCCAAACAAAATCCATGTCCATTTCTTAAGCTGATGCACATCAGGAAATGATAGCAACACTTCCATGGCATGGAGAGTAGGTACCATCTGCTGTCCAGACAATAATGAGGAACTTCACACATTACTTTAATCTTGGACTTGACTTTTATTCCATTACTTGTCATCATATCTTTGAGCCAACACTTCGTCACCCTTGTGTCTATATAGCCTTAAGACTAGTGTAGGATTTAGCTCAACAAGAGACAACATATGCATCCCTCCAAAGTTCATAGTAAGATCTTTCGAATCTGACCTCCAGCAAACCCGCCCCACAATCAACAAGCATGTCTCATTAATTGATTTCTATTAAAGCAGCACCGGGGCTTTCAACATAAGTAATCTATCAGGGTATTCTTCATATGGAAGTTTTCCATATCCAGAATTCTCAGAATCCAATAGCGTCACGGAAAAGAATGATCTGATCGATCTTCGACCACGACCAAATCCATAGAGTAATCTTGCTTCATTACTCCCTCCTTGCACTTGAACCATGCAATAACAGGTCCTATATGTGGTAATACCATTAACAAGAGAGGGAATGCTGCTGTTTTGAGCTCACGTGTTTGATTCTGTGATGCAGGACTTGAATTCATTTAGCCAAATATTCAGTGCTTTAACCAGTCAAAAATCTGAGTGGTGAAGTGTAACATACATTGAAGACATGGAAACTTATTTAGTAAAATAACTTGCCTGTCCACCTCTGCCATCATCTTCTGTCTCCATTGTTCCTCGATATCTTTGAGTTGCTGCATGTGCTTCTCCTCAGACTTTACTTGTTTCTCTTCCAATTCTAGTGCCTGTAAGCACCTGCCAAGGTAGTCAATGCATTGACTGGCATGAACATGTGGGAATGCACAAACTCACCACACTCCAGTTAGCATATAAAGTTGGCTTTAAATTAGAGCTTAAATAAGAAATGGCGTAAGATTTGTACAACAATTGGCATACCGGCTCTCATAGCGGATTCAGATTACCTCTTGATTCTTCTGGTGAAGCATCCTATCATATTTTGTGCGACTATCATCAAGCTCTTTTTGATATGACTCATTCAATGACTTTATCCTCTCATTGGCAGCCAGATCCTTCAGTCTCAATTGATACTCATTGTCCGAGGTGAGATCCTTCACCTGCATTGAAATCCATAAAGCAATTAAAGTATACAAATTTCAGTAGTCGAAAATCCAAAATATTGGATAATTGAATTATAGTGCCAATCATAATTGTACTGTAACTAATTCAAGCGAAGGTGGAAGTCACAAAGGTCTACAATCATTTTCCATTTCCAATTTAATAATGGGCTAGTAAACGGAGGTGAACACCATTATGGAAAGCAGATTACAGCAGTACATGTCATAAGCATGGCCGAACCTACCAAGTTTTTCAAGCAAGCACCTCAAGTTTGGATTCATCTTTTCCATTGTCTCGGAAGGAAGTTAATCAAGTTGATATGCAAAGGGGCTCTAGATATATGTTCAAATAGGAGTAAAATATAAATCATAGAAGTATTATAAAATCATGTACTAAGCCTTCCCTTTTGTTATCACCAGCAAATTATCTAGGGAGAACAAGATCTCTACGGATGGCTAGTGAATGAAGGTTGAAGGCTTTTCCATCATAATGAGTGGTATTTAAAGTTGCTAGCATGCCGTTCTCCTACATTTACATGTCCAAAGAAAATAACCACTTTAGCCAACAGGCACCAGTTTCAGCAAAAGATTAGAAGAGGCATGGCATGCTTTCTTTCTGGATAGCCCTCAACGGCTTTATTAACGTCTTATAAAGTCTCCTTCAGAGAGACTAGTCATACAAATGTGAGGTGATAAATCAAATTTTATCAAAATGCTGAAACTAAGAAGCCTCAAGAGCTTCTCCAGCAGCCTACATCATGTAAGATACGGATCTGCTTAACTTGATGTGGAAGTTTCATATAGTAGCAAGTGGACAAGAGTTGGGCCGGGTTCTTTGCAGCAGGGGAATTTCTAAAATCTCTTAAATGGCAAAGAAAATAAATAAAATCACATTGAAGTAAACTAATTCAATAATGTGCAGGAAACACAACCATAAGCAGTCCTGTGGAAGAACATTTACCTTCTCTTCTAGCTCTTGCACATGTGTCCGAATTTCTTCCAGTTCAGCTTTTGTAATAAGCACCTCTTCTGACCAGCCAAGTGCCTCTTTCTCACGCCGTACTGCGCCACTAAGAATTGCCTTTTCCTTATCCTTAATATCAAAAAGTGACAAAATGCCATCTTCTCCAGCACATATAAGAAGAGTATCGTCACAACTCGTGCGTATTCTAGTAATTGAACTACAACTTGCATGTGCCTCCTGATACTCCCCTGTACAAAAGCTCAAAATTCATTTCTCAATTTATAAATTACCAAAAAAAAGGAAAAGGGTGAACTGATGCAATGGCTTCCCAAATAGAAGGTTTTCCTCTCCTAAAGTTGGTGGACATGGAATTAGTATTGTTGGTAATCTCTCCGTTATAAATAAGGGATTGGACATTTGAAGTACTCTTATAAGAGAAAGAAACAAAAATCCAGTTACTGAACAAAAATCCAGGCCAAAACCAGATTTCTGTCGCTAAGATCCACATTCACTAAGCAAACAAAATGGATGTGCCTTTCATGTCATGGAGAATAGACAACAATTAGCCTGCAAGCCTGCTATAAAGACAGCAAAAGCAACCTAAATGTGCCCTCCATGTCATGGAGAACAGGCAACAATTAATCTGCAAGCCTGGTATCTATGCAACATCAATAACCTACAGCATGCCCTGTGGGTAAGTTACCTGCATGTCTCTTGCCTCAGAATGATGACAGCTGTGATCTTTGGCCAACTTTTCCAATACAATCAGCCAAATAACCTTAATGCTCTCTCTAATCTGAGGTAAAGTGGTCTGATCCTCCTGCTGAGCCAAATCCTAGAGGCTCTTGCACCCTTATACCTGTAAAATGATTTGATACGGATCACAGTGACCCCACACTTAAGTGCAGGCAGCGAAGGACAAGAAATGGGTTAAGGCAATGGAGGAGATTTGAATGAAATTGAGTATGGTTCATTAGTGTTCAACTTCAGACAGGAGGAAATTAGGTGTTTTGTTGGAACAGCACCTATCTCATATATTACAGATAGATTGTGCCATTGCATCAATCACATGCGGCTCAATTTCTGGTGTCAGTGACTATAATCCTTAACTCTATCAGAAGCATGTTCCACAAAGATGGTGCCAAACTTGTTCCCTAACTCTTGCAACAACATAAAGCCAAAGTCTCTGGTAATGTGATGGCATCCTGGAACTCTTTGCTGAACTGCAAACGGTGGGACACGTGCTTGTATATCTGGTTAGTCCGGTCCTTAAAAGAAAAATGAGCTCTCCCTTTTTTCCTTTTTTTCTTTTGAAGAACCACAAAATAAGCTATTCTTCCCCAGCCAAAACATTGGAGTCCTCTTTCATTAAGTTATTCCCTATGCCCGATAATTCTACCACTTTAAACTTATTTCAAACTGTTATAGAGCAGTTTAAATATCCTTGCCTGTAAGTGGATACTTATATGTGCGGATAGAACCAATCTCCGTAGCAGCAAAAAGTAGGCGACTATTATCGGGAAGAACCATCTGGGTCAAAAGCACTGCACTTGGGTAAACCTGCAAATAAAATGGCACGTCAAAATATGCATAGGAATAGAACTAATGTCCAGACTTTTTTAGCACACATCATATACCTTGAGTATCTGATTCTCATCAAGCTCCTTCAACCTCTTATCTGAACCCACAGCAAAAAAAGAATTAGATCCAGCTGCACCAGTTACACTTGTGTAAATGCAGCCCTTCAAGACATTTTCACGACTGCGCTTAAAATTTTTGAGCTTCCACTCATATATGGCACCATCAGCACCAGCACTCAACATTGTGGAATCGTCTGAAGACCACCATATGGAGCGTACCTGAAAGAAAAAAAGAATGGTAATGTTGTCCTGTGGTAATGTTGCTTCTGACATGGAAGTAATTTGTTTAGTCCACTCTAATAGGAAAGAGTGCTTTAAAGCACTAGGAACCATAGTAGCAGTTCTAAAAGAAAAAGAAGTACAAATAGAGAACTGTCTGCTAACAGCATAAAGATTATCTATTAACTCTTTTTGTGTGACTTGGCTGGTCACATCCTTTTGCCTTATAGTCTGCGGTGAATGCATAGTTCCTCTATTAGATAAAAAATGTGAGTGAATTATAGATACAAGGAAACTGCATAGAGACCTCGTGACATAGTAAAGGTTGTGTGCAGAAACACCATCACACAGTGGCCGTGTTACGGAGAATATCCAGACAAAATAGTTTTACATTTTAACAGAGTCTGGTTATTTGAGTTTCTCCTGAGCTAATTTTGAAGTCAAGAGGTGGGCTTTGATTCTGGCCATTGGAATTGTTCTCGCATGTTGTTCTTTGATGCCCTTTTAATCTTCATGCATTTCTTAAGGTCTAAAGTTCCCGTCATCAGATAGCAGATGAACCTGCTCGCCTTCCTAAACTCTAGAGCACCAGTTGTGCATGCTGCAAGATAGTTGAATACTCACCCTGTAATGCAGAAGATTCTATATCTGTATAGGAATTCCATCTAACCAAATTGAGGTCAGCATGAACCTTGTAGTAATAAATTATCAAGGAGGCAAAGGCAAAAAGCCGTAAACTTAATTTCTCCACTTTAGGCCTCAGCAATATTTCTGGAGAACAAGAACAATGAAGAGGCCCATTGTGCCTGGTGACCTTGTGCTCGCCTTCTTAACCTAACCCAAGAAATGATAGCAGAAACAAGACCATAAGACTGCATACGTGAATTGATCTATAACGCCTAGCAAGCAACCAGCAAGCATGATGCAAACAATCAGCATATCGTGGTTCTACTATCATCAGCATCGCCTTTATCGAATTATTTTTGCAGATTTTACCGCGTTCCAACTATTATTTACAAATAAGATAAATAAGTTTCAGATACACTGGATGGCAATATGGTTTAGTCGGCACTTGCTTTGGACGCCAGAACTAGCTTGTGATAGAGTTGGAATATGCTGGTTTTAAGGGCATCAAAACTGTGCAAGTTCTTTGATTGCCCTCCTCCATTCCACATACCATCTATTTGCATGACCAGATCAGGCAAGTACAACTCAGCCACTATCTCAATTTCACAAAGATGGACAAAATAAGCAGCTTCGACTTTTTTCAAAAAACAAATTTAATTACTTAAAGTATGATAAATGTACCTTCCCACTATGGCCCCGCAAGTTCCCAATATTCTCACAAGTATAAGTCGAGAATATCTGTATAACATTTACATGTACTGCTGCAAAATATTGTCCACCATTGCTAAATGAACACTCCTGACAACCTTTAATTCCAATTTCTTTGCTCGTCCTAATGTCATCAATCAACAGATTCATGAACCTTAACTTGTCGGAAAAACCTATTATTGCATGGAACCCTGAAAAAGCAATATCTGCTCAGTACAATGGCACCCAATGAGATTACAACATTAAAGCTTGGGAAAAAAAATTACCACTTGGATGTAGACTAACAGAGAAAGCTTCCTCATGAAAATACTTAGCAATTTCACAAGACCTATCAAGGTAATTCCAAACCCGCAAGCTTTTGTCCACACTGCAGGTAACAATAATTGGTTTTCTCATGCACACGTCTAATCCAGTAATTCCTTCAACATGATAAACCTGTCAAGTTAAAACACGTCTTTAGCATGATGTAGAAAGTTACTTGGGCTTCTAGCACAAAAGATCAACACCCATATCTTCTCGGGTTGCCAATGTTGTAAGTACCTGGGCCAGTACCTCCTTTGGAATTTCATCATGCTTATAAGATTCCCTTTGTTGGAAATTAACCACGACTAGCTGATTAGAATCAAGAATGCAAACAAGCGATTCTTCACTGGGTGCGAGAGCAATATTGGAGACTTTTGTCTTCCCTGAATCTACTTTAAATGATGATGTTTTTTTAAATTTCTCCTTCGAATCTTTGTCATCAACTTTCTCATATACTGAAATTCTTCCCTCAGTCTCACCACAAATAAATCCTTTAGAGTACTGTGCAATAATTTCAGTGTGAGTCTGATCTCCAGAAGCATCTGGGCTCAGCGTCCAAGTAATCTGTGGTATTTTCAAGAGTGTCAAAACGTTGACTATGCAATAATATAATGCATGTAGAAACTGGCAATACCTCGCTACCTTCCATGTAGATCAGCTCGCCAGTTTCGCATGAGTAAATACATGGATCCTTTATATCATCGCCATGTTCACCAGGTTCACAAAGCCAAAGATGCCACAGATAATTTAGATTATCGCGTTTAGCAAGATCAGTGGCTATTTGCCGAAAGGAAGACTCGGCCGTCAATTTAAAATGTTTTACAAACCCATCACCAACTACTGTTACAAGAGAAGAATCAGCCGGGCAAAAGAGAACCTGCAGAAAATGTTCCCAAAAACATCAGCATTCAGATAATATAAATCGTGCTACTTCAGCAGGATTTCATGCATCCAGTTCTTCTTTTAGATGGTTCAAGGAACAACGGTCAAACTAGAAACTAACCTGATGGACATCTGCAATTGTGGATACTTTGACTGATGATGTAATCTTAAACTTTTCCAGATTCCACAGAACGAGGTTCCAATCAGGTGGTCCAGTCTGTGCTGCAATGCTCTTCCCATCAGAACTAAATGACAGGCAAACATACTCTTTTGAACCCAAAGCCAAGTCACTACTCGCCAAGATCTTTCTCCTTTTTAGTGTAGCAACTTCATATAGACTAATAATTGGACCCCTTACATCAGCTACTTTAACCTCTGATCCACCTTCATAAGATTTCCCATCTGTTAAGATGGAATTCCTTGATTCTGAGCTCACACTAGAAGCCCGGTGATCCGGAGGTCTTTCTGGTTGCCCAAAACTCCCAATATTGGATATAGCCCTCTCAGCAATGGCAAGAACCTTCTTGTTAGGAGCAATACTAAGAGCAGATATACCTCCAGCATCAGGAGTCCCAGGTATAACCTTCTGCCCTTTTTGCTCTAGATTCTGAATTACCACATTGTTTCCAGCCACATATAAGAAGGAAGTATCGTCCAGAAAGTAAAGAACACCTTTCTGACTTCCATTTATGCCGAAAATATGGCGAGGAATGAGTTGGGGAGATGACATCTTAAGTATGCTCTGCTGTCATGCAATTCTGATACACAAAAGAATATATAATACAAAATACATCTATTTCCTCTTTTTTTGCCTAAAATGGGAAAGAGGATCTTGAGAGAAAAGGAAGAACATTGGAGCAAATCCATGGATCTGGTGGGCTTTGTGTCAAAATCCTGTGCCGGGTCTTTCCTTCCTCCCAAAATGCCAGGGGGAGCCCAATGACAGTTAGAGTGCAATTAGCAAGCATTATGACCTCCCGATCCTAAACTACCTCTAGTAGTGGAATCGCTTCAAGGGATGCAGTTACTGCATCGCAGCATTTGATTGACCAGTTTCTAGAAGCCACCCATTAAATGAAGGGAATACCCATGAACAAAGTAAATCTAGCAGTTAACATGGCTTGAGCAAAACAAGGCGAAGCACAGGCAGCGACATTTAACAAAAAAAGAAACATCACACAGACCCGAGTAAGCAAGCCATCGCCAGAGAACATGAAGAGCAACGCTTCCTAAAGCGATCTGGCTGTCCGCTTCTCCAGATACGCGAGGGGGTACGTTAACAAAAAGAAAATAAAGGCGACAATTGTGTCCGGATAGAAATTTGGCCATGCAAAATACATGCATATATGCATCTCCATAACCTAATCTATCCCGTAGATGGAATTGCCAGCCATTGGACTTTGGGTGCTTTAGGAATTGGTAAAGGACGCCTCACATGCATTTTTTCACCTATTCACATGCAACAAGATTGAAGACGGCCGGTTTGAAGACGGTCGGTTTGATTTCATGGGGTTTCATGGAATCGAACCTAACCAAGTGCGACAACAGCCCCAAACATTAACTAAGTGAGAGGGCCACCATCCCTAAGACGGTCGGTTTGACGTCTGAGATGTTCACCCGGAACTGCTGGAGCAGTTTACACTCCAACGCCTCAACGCCATGACGTCCGGCAAGTTTTTGCCGGTGACATATGAGGCGTCTCTAATGTATTGCAGCTTTCTAGTGTGGACAGTATGTTTCGCAATCGACATTAGCTGGGAGCAGGTCATTGGCCTAGGTGTTGAAATGGCTCCCCCATTTTAACCATAAGACCCTATGATTATAATGATATACACTTTTTTTTTCGGTGTTAGGGATCTTGTTAGGTTTACTTTAGTATGCAAAAATTGGAGAGATACAATTGTGTTTTCCCAGTATTTTAAGG
>JAANSK020022468.1:0-18058 GCA_011763485.2 Isoetes engelmannii
TGGAAATCCCAAACCTTAACTAAGGACATTAATTAGACACATTAATGACACACTTAAAGACTAAGATACTTACCCATATGTTAGTACCCCTAGGCTAAACTCGTGACGTGTCATGTCGGATACCGTATAAATACCCATATACGAGCATGGAACGTCACAGAAATTGTGGTCCGCATTGTTGTTTACCTAAATGCACCTCAGTTCCTGCACATTCCATCTGGAGAACCAAAATACTCGTTTCTCCTTCCATCATGTTTTAAGGCACTGCGGGCCCATGGTCATTGTGTAGGCGACTGTCTCCCACATTGACCACCTTTTGAAAGTATATGATGTGACTTTTAAGCGCAGGCTTTTGAAGAGATAAGAAATGTTGATATTTGATATTAGGGTCATTATGCATTTCAAGGGCATGATCTTCAATGGTTAAGTTATAAACTTGAATGTCTATGTTGTATTATTGTTGTGACCATTGAACCTTAAGTCACATATAATTATTATTAATATTAAAAATTTAATTTTGAAAGAGATTATCTACTGACTTGGAGCCAAAAATCCATTGAAATGTATAAAGCTCAAGCTCGGCCGAAATAACAGCATAACCCAACGAGCTTATCCCCGTATATATCTGTACATCCATTACAAAGACTATCTAAAGCAAACCCGACATCTTTCAAATAATTTCTGCTTGTTTTGAGTGATTGGGTCTAGTTAGAATTATGGTCAACATAGCTAACATATCTACAGTATTTAAGTCAATGGCCATGTAAACAGTAACTTCCAATTATAATATGTCAATGGTTTCAAGCTATTTCAATTTATTCGAACTAGTTTGAAGTGTGCTTCTAAATACTTGGTTGTTTGGTTGAGCATGAATTGAGTTGAGATTGAAGATATTGCGTTTGTTTGATTGTGAAAGGTCTAGCTAGTTATAATCCAACATTTGGTATCAGAGCTAGAATTGCTTGAACACCTTTAACCAAAGAAGGTTTGGAGCAAGCTTGTTAAGCAGTGTGGATGTATTCAAATGACAATTTGGCTTTCAAGTATTAAAATATGCTATCAAATATATTCTGGAAGTAGAGGACTTGTTGAATCTAGTTGATCCAGAAGGTGATGAGTTGTCTGATCAGCTTAACACTCTGGTAAGATATGTATCAGAAAGTTCTACGAATAAAGCTAATGCTAGTGAAGGAGAGGTGAATACGGGCAAGTCCGAGTGCTATAGCAAGAAGACCTCAGTTTGCAAAAATCAAGGAGGCTCAAGGAATTATCTCATGCAAAGTAAGTCCTACCATTAGGCTAAAATTAAGAGATAAATCCCCTATGTGGTTGTTTTTATTAAAACATTATGAGGAGAAAACCTCATCACAAATCGATCTTTTGAAAAATGAGCTTAGAGGGCTCGAGCTTCAATTGGATGAAGACATATCAGAGTTTTTAACCAGTTTGATTATATTATAGCTGACCTGTCTGTAGCTGGTGTAAATGTGTCTGATAGAAGTCAAGTTTTGCAAACGTCCAGAGCCATTATCAAGAATGGTCAATTGGCCTTATTAATAAGAAATACGAGCAAGACAAGAGAGGAAGCAGAATGCTAGCTAGCTGCAAAGCTCTAGTCTATAATAGGTGTTCTGCATTGCATAGAAAGTGTTCCAACCTTTCGTCACCCGTTGTCTAATACAAGTATTCCAATATGTTGCTGTGGTGAATTCCAATACTCCACCCCCATGTACTTGTATATTTGCACCACCTCCACAACTTGACCTCGGCAAGTAAAGCGAGGTTGTCTCTGTTGCCTCAAAGATGACACGAGGAGCACCATGGTTTTGGTCAAGTCTATGCACATTCTAGTTGCTTGGCAGAAAGTATTGAAGGCATCAAGATGCATTTGTGCTTGTTGTAAAGAAAGTAAAGACAAAATTTGTTAAGGGAAAAAAAGACAAGGAGAGAGATTGATGATGTAAAACTTTGAAAGGACAAGATTGAGATTAAGCGTGTGGTCAACATCTATCATAAAGGAATTGTGAGAACACCACAAGGACATTTTGAGAAAAGAAATTCTTCTCCTCTTTACTTGGTGCATGAGCCTCCTTTTGATCCTTGAATCAGAAGCCCTCCATGGTTCCGTCATTGAGGGCTCTATTGCCTTCGCCCTTTCTTATTATTATTACAAGAAAGTATTTTTCAGCCCAAATATCTTTTGAAGTTTTGCTCTTGTATTGTGTCCCATAGGCTGATTGGTCTCCATGGATGATCAAAAAACAATTCAATTCAATTCAATCGTCTCTCAAATTTCCTTCTTGATTGCAGCACGAGATTAATTTTGATTTTCCCCTTGAGGCCTCATGTGTGTGCTGTTAGGGATCCTGGCCTCATTATGGAGGTCCTACTGATAATGACCTATTGATAATCTCGGTAGGACCTTCCAATAAACCACGGTGGGTGCCAGTAGGTGACTAAGTTTTCCAATAAATTTTTCTATTTTATTCTATTCTAATAAACCACGGTGGGTGCCATTAGGTGACTAAGTGCTTAAGGTGGACATGGGTGGGTTGTCTTGATGATAAAGTTGTTGAGCACATTTTCTTTGAATTCATCTTAGCCTATACCAAAGGTCCATGACACTTGGCACTTTACGCCTCATTCCTTTCTTCTAGTATTACTTACTTTGGAGGAATGCCACATGTATGGGGTTTTGAGCTTAGTAGAGATGTGAATGGGTCAAACTTTGCTACAAAATTCCCATGACGAGAGAGATTCTCACGCATAGAAAATTTGGTATAAAAAATTGCCCTGAACAGCCAATGATATCATGCCATGTTTTGCATTTGAATCTTACAGTTTCAATGTGTTTAGGTAAAACGAAACAACTGGTTCATGAAGTAACATTGTATCTGTTTTGGATCTATCAAAATTGCCAACCTCTCATCTCGTGGCCCTAGTAGTCTCAGTGGGCGTTCTCGTATTCATTGATGTAAGGGACGAGAAAAAATCTATTCTATTCTATTCTTCCAGTTGGCGTTCGAGAGATAGCCTGGAGTCTAGGTACAATGCACATTAGACAAATATAAGGTTGACAAGACAAGCTAAAATATGATATTGCGTGGCGCTTCCAAAATGGGCCACTAGGGAAAATGGGCCACAAGGAAAGAGACGAGGAAGGGAGGAGTCGACACCGGACTTGGAAGCCGAGGAAACACAGGAAGAAATGAGGTAGGTATTTACATGCTGTATATATATTTAGACGCATCAGTGTGTTCCGGCATTCACATCTTATCCTGTTCTCAGACTTTTACACGCAATGGCAGAGCACAAAAATTCCATATTCAGTGAAATAGTTATAGTTGGTGCAGGCATTTCAGGCCTTGCCACAGCCCTCTCATTTCACAGGTCTGTCTTTTTTCTGCGTGTTCTTCTAACTATCCATGACGCACTAACCCTAAAACATTTTTTTTAAGTCTGTCATAAATGAAAGTTTGTGTTTATATTTATAACAAACAATAAGAATTCATTGCTCCTTGCAGATGTTATATTGTGAGCATACAACTAAATCAATTTTAAATTTCAGGTTAGGAATGCAAACACTAGTGCTTGAGAAGTCAGACAAGCTAAGAGCAGGCGGAACATCGATTTCCCTCTGGAAAAATGCTTGGCATGCTCTAGATGCACTTGGTGTTTCAGATGAATTGCGTAAAAACTATGTGAACATCACATGGTAAGGTTGGCTGTCTTCTGCTACATTATAATGCCTTTGTTGGGACTTCCATCTGCTTGTTTGCATTTTCTAAGTTCACAAAAAACTAGTGGAACATGTCCATTGCATTGCTTAAGTGTTGAACTATTTACTGTTTTCATATTGCATGTGATTTGATGTTCTATTTCTGATGCAGTGCTGAGATTCTTTCGGAGGCAGGAAAGTTGATCCAGCAGGTCAGATTTAGTAATAATGGCAGGTAAACAGATTTCAATGCACTTTCTTTTGTTTTCCCTAATAAGATGAAGGTGGTAGCATTCATTTTCTTTAAGTTTGAAACTTCAAAGCAAGCTCAAACTGCTTAGAACTTAAGGACTCGGTCCTCTAATTTTAAACTATGGTTTTACTGTTACAAATCTGGAGTAATTACTATAAAGGCGTTTAGCAAATTTTGTCATTTTGCTGCTGTGATCAGGATTATAGAAATTCATAGATATAGTGAATGGTAGCTTTCTTAACACACATGATACTGGTTTTACATTTTACAGCCATGAATTACGGGCTGTGGAGCGCACAGCACTTCTGGAAGCACTTGCAAAGCCGCTTCCTGAAGGAACAATTAGATTTAATAGCAAGGTGGCAAAAATATTGAAAACTGAAGGTGGTCCCCTTATCAACATTTATTTGGACGATGGAACAACTATTACTTCCAAGGTATAGTCAACATGCAAATATAATATCTACTGCAAGGATGTATTTTTAGTTAGTCACTTTTTCACATGGAAAATATTGTAGGTTATCATTGGATGTGATGGTGTGCACTCGGTTATAGCCAAATGGATGGGGCTAAAGGAACCTAGTTTTGTGGGCCAGTATGTTATTCGAGGTGTAGCTAAATATTTGGATGGCCACAAATTTGGTACAGTTGCTAGACAATATCTTGGTAGGGGCGTTCGGACGGGAATTGCTCCCATATCTTTGGATAAAATCTATTGGTTCCTTGCATTTAACAATCATAATCAAGGTCTCTCTTTCTCTCTCCCTCTCTCTCTCTTTCCACAACACAACACAATATGCACATAGCACTGGCACTCTCCCACATAGAGAAAAACAAGGTTTTTTATTTTTTTCTATTTTATTTTACTTTACATTCTTATTTTTATGCAAAACAAATTGAACGTATTAACTGCCTCTAAATGTTTAGGGAGTAATGTAACGAATCCCATGGCCTATTGTTGATGTTAAAAAATCTATTCTATTTCGTTTTATTTTTTCGTAGTTGTACTGTCAACTGCATCATATTGGAAAAGCATGATGAGTTTTACGCTATGTAAAACCTAGCAAGCGTCCTTAGACCATGCAAAATCTAGAGACTAGGTGTGGTTGGACAATGTCAGTTTTCATGCATTATCTTTTTTTAGATGAGTACCAACCAAATTTCCTTGTTTCACACATTATACCTCGTACTCCACCAAAATTCCTTGCTTCAAGGGCACGCTTTCACCCATTAGACCACGTAATAGGTAGTGCAAAGTTCTTTTTACGAAAGTAGCTATAAGAAATGAAGTCTATATTCCAAACAAATATATTACATGTTTCGTTTAGTTTGATGTAGTTCTAGTTGAAGCACCGTCTTCCTCAGTTACATGCAATGTCATCCAGTACATATATGCTTGGAGAATTTTTATATATCTTGGATAAGAGGTCTGATAATTTCTTGCAAAAGATATAATGTTTTGTGGGGAAGGTACTATTGGTTAAATGCATATTTAAAATAGGACATGTTTTACTAGTTATAACAGTGGGGTGAAATAGTGGCTATAAATGGCAAGGGAGATTTAAGAGGAAGCATGATGTTAAATAGGGTGTTCTTTTTCACTCACGTATGGTGCCTACGGAATTTGTTCATTATTCTTTTCTAAAACAAACATATTTATTTCTCGTCATAAGGTCTAGTGAATAGGGCATGTTATTGGATGCACGTATTGCAACTTACACATGCATCATTATTGAGAGACTGTGAAGGAAATGCTATACATGTGGATTTGTGTTATATTTGCAGGTTGTATGACCGACATAGAGAGAACAAAGGAAGACGCAAAGTTATTGATCCAAGATTGGTCAAGCAATAGTAAAGAAGTCATGCATGATCTCATAGACAACACTCCAGTAGAAACATTGAGTACAAGCACACTAAGAGATAGGTGGGGTCTTCCATTTTATGCTCCGAAATTAGCTATTAATGGAATAGCACTTGCGGGGGATGCCCTACATCCTATGACACATGGCCTAGCTCAGGGAGGATGCTTGGCATTAGAAGATGGAGTTATTTTGGCACGTGGAATCTACAATGCTCTCAGGTCCCAAGAAGACTCTAGTAATGGGTTATCCCATGCTCTACAAACATATACATACCAGAGATGGAAGCGTTTCCTACCATTGACAATCCTATCCCACATTATGGGTGTAGTTATGACACTAAGTTCCCCATTTGGATGTTATTTGAGAGATACTTTTGTCCTTCGTTTATTGCTTCGAGCTTCTGCGTATTCAAGACACACTCATTTTCGTTGTGGAACTCTTCCCATACTTCACTTTCTAGGAAGTTGGGGAGGAAAGAGAGATTTATGACATACAAGAATAGAAGCATGCTATGAAATTCATGTATTCAAAAAAGTTATATTTTTCTACCGTTTCAGTGTACAACAGATTATAACATGCTAATGAATTCATTTTCTTTATACCTTATGATTTGGTGGCTAGTGCTTTGGACTAACAATTAGAAGATCTTGTGTTCAAGTCTCCCTTGGGACATTTAGTGGCCCTTCATATGTCCATGGACATTAAAGTAATATATATATGTATCTATATATTGTACAATGAATCTTCTTCTCTTTTTAGGGCCCATGGGAGACCACTCGAGATGATCTTGGGGAGGCGGCATCTCATTATTACATATAGAGGGCCAAACCTCAATGTCTAGATGCTTTTGTCCAGTAGGTTGAGCACGATAATTAAGGTGTCGTATCAAGATCTGTGTGCCTCTCATATGTGCCAAAATACCTGTATCCCAGATTCTGCTAAGGAAGCATGCATCAAGGTACTGCCTCAAGTGATGGTGATCTTCTTCAATTTGGACATGTACGTACCTGCACATTCCACCGAGAGAACTGCTAAGCTTGTTTTTCCTTACAGCAGACCTTAAGGTGCATTAGACCCAGTACCACGGCATAAGCAAGATTGGGGAGACGAGCATCACCTATATTGACGACCTTGTAAAAGTAGATGATATGGCGGTCTAATGCAGCCCTTTGAAGGGGCAGAACCTTGTCTCTTGCAGCAGGATCTGATATGGAACTTTGGCATCATCCCAAGTGCTCGAGCTAAGAAGGCCTTTTGCACTAGTTCCAGGTCATTCTAGGTGGCGAGGGATATTACCGGGCCCCAAACATCGACCACGTATAAGAGAACAAGCTCTACCAAGGCCCTGAACAAGTGCGACTGATGGCCCCAGACATATAACCCCATTTGTGACTGTGTTTTGCATGGTATACAGTGCCTCCCAGCCCACTGTGACGCGCAGCCGGACATTGCAGTATGTGGTGGAAGGAAAGTTCACTCCCAAATACTTGTAGGTGGGAGCCACCTCCACATTTTGGCCCTGGTAAGTGTAAATGACATGTAAAAGTTAACCCAAATGATATTGCGCTATAGATATCAATGGTGTGTTATGGGAGAAGTTGGTTTTTGTTTTGAAAAAATAAATGAAAAAGCCAAAAAGAGTTGACATACTAAAGATGTCATGTGAACCATTGAAGGAAACAAATCCCCCATAACACACTAAAACAAACATTTGAGTTTTTTGTCGTTTTTTGTACGGTCATGGGTTTGAATTTTTTGTGGGTTTTTGTGTTCTTTTGCACATTTCAAGGGAGTTGTCACACCCTAACATCAATTTAATAGATGATGAATTGCATGGCAGATTATTATGCAACATAAGCAACTCAGTTCCCCAAAATTGGGAATCACGATTTGGAGAAGGCAGCAATAACATGGAATTCTCTTCAATTCATAATAAAAATTGTGGGAAACCGTAGTACATGGTTAAAATTTGTGACAGAATCAATTGGACTATCTGTGGCATGAAAGCAAGCACTTGTATGCCATGTACCAGAACCAAATCGACATCCTGATCAAATGCGATCTATATGCAACATAAGGACAAGTTGAGCAAAAAAAAAAAAAAAAAAAATTGCAAATGCCTACTTTAACAAGAAAGATTTTGCCAATTGCCTCTATGTGAATCGATGCACAAAGGTCACATCTTGCCATGATATTTATGGGCTACAGATGCTTTCAACTCTTCGTTATTGCAGCATAAATCATGTGCTAGAGCTTGCTAAAGAGACTCCATCATCTATCTGTCATCGAGAGTGTATAAGCTCCAAGCATCCATAGAATTTTCAATCAAACGCCTAGGCCAACAGAATCGCTTATGCCACATAGATAGAAAAAACCTATGGCAATAACCACATGTCAGCAACTAAACTGCTTTTAGTGGCTTGAACTTGATCAAACCATCGCTCAAACATCAAATACAATCTGCTATTTCTTTCCTAAGGCTCCTTTTTCAAAACCCTATGAAATGAAACCAGAGCTTCTGAAGGAAAAGAACTTGAAAATAAACAAGAACCTGCAATGGATCAGGCTAGAATCAAGCTTGGCTCTGTGGTCCCGAATATGCTTATAAGGAAGGCATATGCACCATAGCTAAATGTTCGGCATCTGCTCCGCCAGGAAGAAGCCAAAACGCTCTTGTGCTTTTTGAAAAAAAAAAAAGCAAAACCAAAACCCAGTGTAAAAAGCAATTTGTGTTTTTTGAATAGTCCCAATAATAGTTTCAATGGACTATAATGCTCTAGAGATCAATGGTTTGGCACTAAAACAATCCCTAAAAAACCCCTAATTTTACGAATTGTTTTAGGTATTGTTGTTTTTTCAAATAGAATACTTTACAGCTCAATAGCTTGGCATCAAAACAATCCCTAAAAAACCCCTATTTTTTATTTAAACATCTTTTTCCACTAAAACCCAGTATAAAAAGCAATAGCGAACGTAATCAAGAGAAATAACCACAATAATATGATAGTATTTTCTTAACATAGCTTTTTTGGTGCAAGCCGAAAGTTCTCGCATGGTGGCATGGAAATAGAATAGTTCCTTTTTACATAAAAATAACGCTATGAAAAAGTGGTGTCGTAAAGATAGAATAGACGGTTCTTACTATAAAAAAAAAGGATATGGAAAAAGCGAGGTGAATAAACTTGAGGTCCAAGTTGCCAGTTTTTCCTTTTTAAGAGATCATGCATGTATCTCTTTTTTCTAGTTCAGATGTGTTTCTACTAAAGCACACATTTTTTATAATTTAAATCATGTCTAAATGTTTTAAAAATGTCCAAAAAATTCAAGCTTAGGACTTAGAGTAATACAACTGAAAGATCTTAGCTGAAAATGATTGTTGTTTTCCTAAAGCGAAGCAATAGTAATCTAGAATACACAAAACAATAAAAGTATTATGAAAATATACTATTATACTTTCTCTCCCTAGCCAGGTTTCTCAGAACACCGATCCAAATTGCGAATGAAAATTAATCTTTCATAGCCTCATTGTCTATGAATTGAGAATGTCTACGCATTGTATGCCTCTTCTCCTGCTCTAATGTATATGGTCACCACAAGTGAATCTAAGTCAAAGAAGCGCATATCATCTTTGGTCATATAGAAAGGAACTTTACTAAGCAATGTGTAACTTCTTCTCTTCTGTGATTTCTTTTTCTCGGTTTGTATATCAACCCTTGATGACTTTTCATTTGTACATATGCATATTACGACACCTCTGTCATCCACTCATAGTGTAGCAATGGACAAAGCATAATCAACTTTCTTATTGTCACACATCTTTCAATTTGGTATGTTTGCATGTTCAACTATTGGAAGTTCATCATAATAGCATCCCATAATTTGTTACAATTATCAGGCATTAGCACCTTAAAAGTGAATTTATATCACGTTGGCATAGGTTAAAACATGTAAAATCAAATTGGGATATATGCTGGCAGTTATGATAGGCAAGAAAAAGAGTACTACACCAACATGAACATAAAATATTAAACATTTTTTAAAGTAAATATTTCACAATTACACCGGCTATGGCAACATGACTATAAAATAACAACTTTCTTACTACTAATAAAACAACGAATATTGGAAGGATGACGACGCATGCGACTTTGGAAGGCGGCGCACCTGCGGGTTGTTGATTGCACCTGGTGATCCATGGCTCCTGCTAGGCCAGCTCCAGAGGGGTCGTTGGGGTCGCATGGGCTGGGGTTGAAGCCCAGAGATATGGCTCGAAGGAAGAGCCCCTCGAAAATGGGGCGGGCTATGGCAGAAGTAGAGGCAGATCGGCCTTTACAGAATCCGGGTCTGGGTGGGCGAGGAGATGCACAGGCTGGGTCTGGAAGCGAGAGGATGGCAAATCAACATCTTTTGTGGAGATGAAGATGCTCCTGGAATCTCCTTCAATTGACCCGTATGTGGAATGCTCCTCTTCTCAATTTGATTCTGTAACTCCAATAGAGTGTGTTTTGGAAACCCCGGTGTTAGGAACTCCGGTTTTGATTCCTTCAAGCATGCCACTGCTTGAGACTGCATCTGCAATCCCTTCTGGGAAAGGGAGGCAACATAGTGATGGAAGACAACATGGTGTGCTCCCCTCTTATCAAGCTGCTGCCGAGGGTTTAGGTGGAAGAGAAGCGGATCTGCGCATGAGGCAGCATGATGTAGTTGTACCGACTCAGGAGGGCATAGATTTGTCTCCATTAGGAGTGCCATTGGATGCGTCCCAGAGGGCCAGGGCTATTGAGAATTTAGTTTCCTTTGCAGTGTTGGGGTATTTCACTGCCACATACTTGATACCCGGAGGTTTAGTTCCTGACTCGCGGGGCACTTGAAGCGGATTGGTTTGCACAAGTACCAATCTTTGAAAATTTTGCCCAATAATTTCTCTATTATTATGTTTGAGGCTGAGTCTTCAGTACGCCAACTGGTTAGACGGGGGGTGGATACTCTGGGTGATGCTTATGTGTTATATCAATTCTACACTCTAGGTATGTCCACCAGCTCTTTAACAGCTGTGAAAATCCCATGTTGGTTCCAGATTTTGGATCTCCCTCCGGACATGACGGTGCCAGGTTCCTTGGTCTCCATGGCTAATGGTTTGGGTGTGCACTTGGCTCACTCCATTGTGCAGGTCCCCAATATATGTGTTGCTCTGCCTGCTTTGCAGCTCTGCCCACTTGTCTTCCAGTGCGTAGTGGCTCATGGCATTTTCTCTTCCGATTGAAGCTTCTGAATGGCTCGGAGATTCAGCGTATGTTTCCTTCCATTGAGTTGCCATGTGATCCTGATAATGTTCATGCTTCGGTGGGGAATGCGGCAGCCTCTGGGGGTGGTCGGGGCCATCACGCAGCCAGGGATTTAGCCGGTGGTGTTGAGCGAGGGTGATGAGGTGCCTAATAGTGTAGTTACAGGGTGTGGAGGAGAGGGCCAAGATTGCCCCTCTCATGGTGGGGCTGTAGGATGTGGTGGCCCAGGTGGAGGCTGTGGTGGCTCTGCTATGGGCCGTGGTGGTCGTGGTGGCTCTGCTATGGGCCATGGTGCCTCTGTTGTGGGCCGGCTGCCTAGCCCGGATAGTGTAGCCCCGCGCAGGCCGCGGCCTGGGGGCGGGTTTGATGCGTGGGAAGGCCCTCATAGCAGGCTTGTAGCCGAGGTTCCTGAGGCCGCTTGATTAGAGGTTGATTAGGGCAATGGGGAGCTTGATGCAGGAAGGGGGTCATTACCTAGTAGGGAGGCCGGGCAGGAGGCCGTGGGTCGCCAGTCCTCTCGGGTGCTGAGTTGGGCGGATAAGGTTGAGCACATCTCTGTGATCAATCCTCTAGCGTTAGAAGATGATCCTGTGGATTGGGATGGTGGCACAGGTGCTTCACCTTCGGGATATATAGATTCATCCTGAGCTGGAATGTGAGGGGGGTGTGGTCCTCTAGCAGTAAGCGGGGCTGCGTTTCTTTGGCACTTTATCAGTTGCGTCCTGATATTGTATGCCTTCAGGAGCATAAGTGTCATCGGGGCGATATATCCAGGTCGATGGATATGGTTGGTGGGCAATTCGCATCGATTGGTTCTTCTTCTGGAAGGACTAGTGGGGGTACAACGTTAATTTCTTGGAAGATGGCTGTGCATGTCATATACTCTGTTGTTGATAAGTTTAGCCGGTGGGCAATCAATAAGTGGCTAGAGGGTGGACCCGAATGGGGGATTGTTAATGTCTACGCCCCTAACCAGCCTTCTCAGCGGGGTGCTTTGTGGGCCACAGTCCGGAATAAGTTACGGAGCCTTGGGGGGCTGCAGGTAGCATGGCTGCTGTTAGGACTTTAATATAGTGGAGCGTGTGGAGGATCGCTCTGGCCCAGGCACCCAGGTGATGCAAGGTTTTGAGAGGGATCAGTGGTCGCGCTTCCTGCAGGATTTGGCCATGGTGGAGGGTCCTGGGGATTTGTCCTTTACTTATTGTAATAGGCAGATTGGAGTTGGTCGTGCGTATGCTAGGCATGACAGGTGTTATGCTTCTCCCGGAGCTTTGGATGGAGTGCCCTCTTTGCGTAGGAGTAATATTTTGTCCACATCTGTTTCTGACCACTATCCTCATCTGGTGTCCAGCCAGGGTGCTGCTATCCCTAGGCCCTCCAGACGATGTTCCGTCTGAACACCCGGCTTTTGACAGATGAGGCTTTCTCGGCTCAGTGTCAGAAATTGTGACTTGATACTTTCTCTTCTATGAGTGGCATGTCAGGTATGGTGACGGCATTGGATAGGGTGAAGCGCTTTGCTAAGGTTTTTGGTAGGGAGCGGGTTCAGCGTGAGCGGCAGACCTTCACTGTCTTTATCAGGAATTGGAGCAGATTCGAGCACGGCCTTCAGATGGTGTCCATGAGAATGCGGTGTTGTAGCAAATCATTTCTCTTGAGCAGATTAAAGTTAGGGAGGCACGGGTGAAGGCGAGCCTCACCTGGTTGAAGGAGGGGGATACTAGTTCATAAGTGTTCTTTAGGGCAGCTAGGCAGCGGCGGTATGCAGCGTCGATGGCATCCCTTGCTTTACCTGACGGCCGGACCCTGGAGGATCTTGCTGATTTGCAGAGGCATGTGCATGCCCATTTTGCAGGTTTTTTCGCACAACACGTGCTTCCTTACGAGCAGGAGATGCAGGAGCTTGTTCTGGCAGTTGTCAAGCCATCTATCTTGCCTCACCAACATGATAGTTTGGAGCAGGATCTTTTGAGGGAGGATCTAGCCGTTGCGTGTATGTGCATGGCCAAGGATAAGTGCCCTGTACTGGATGGCATTCTTGTGGAGTTCTTCCAGACCTATTGGGAGTAGGCTAGAGAATCTGTGTACCGGGTATATCTTGAGTTGTTGCATTCCTCTCACGTGGATAAGATCTTGAATACTGCATGCATTTCCTTGATCCCTAAGGTCAAGCAGCCCTCCACCATTAATGATTGGAGGCCTATTTCCCTGTTGTCTTTTGTGTATAAGATCATAGCGAAAGCTTTGACGGAGAAGTTGAAGCCGGTGTTGACTACCTCCATTAGTAAGGTTCAGTCTGGTTTCATTCCTGGTAGGAACATTTTGACTAATGTTGCTGCTACCTATGATGGTCTGTACTGGGCAAGGAGAATAGGTCAAGGCATTGCCTATCTTAAGCTTGACTTTGCCAAAGCTTATGATAGTGTCCCCTGGGAGTTCTTATCTGCTATGGTGTTGACTTTGGGATGTGGTCCTCGCTTTACAGAGATGGTTATGAAGCTTCACAGGTCCGCATGGGCTACGGTGGTGTGCCAGGGTGAGCCCTCTCCCTTCTTTTCATTGGGGAGAGGTGTTCGTCAGGGGTGCCCTTTAGCCCCGTTTCTGTTTACTATCGTGGCGGAGACATTGTTGCAATTGCTTTTGGCTGCGGTAGAGGAGGGTGTGGTGGATGGGTTCCGGATGCAGGATAGTAGTCAGCAAATTATTAATCAGTTTGCAGATGACACCTTTCTCTTTTTGGTGGCAGAGGAGAGGAATTTGCGGAATGTGAAAGCTTTGCTGGATACTTTCTCCTTGGCCTCGGGTATTCTCTTGAATTGGGGGAAGTTCTCGGCACTATGGGCCTTGCCGACTCCGCCCCCACCTTGTTTGTCTCTTTTTCCGTGGAAAGTGCTCCCAGGGAATGGGTACTAAGCTTTTAAGTATTCCCTTTGGAGTGGACATTTCTATGAACATGGTGTGGGATGAGATTTTATAGGGGTTGTAGAAGCACCTCAACTGGTGGAAGGGTAGCAAGCTATCCATGGCGGGCCGGATTACTGTTGCTAAGGCAGTGCTTTGTAGCACTCATATTTACACAGCATCTGCGATGTTAGCCTCTGAGGGCAAGATGCAGGCTCTGGATAAGATTGTTCGAAACTTTGTGTGGGGCGGGGATGCTGAGGGAGCGGTTGTCAAAGTGGCTTGGTGGAAGTGTCTCCGCCCCCAGGAGGATGGGGGTTTGGCCATTCTGGATTTGGCGCTCCATAGTAAGGTGTTGGTCTCCAAATTTGTTTGGAGCATTCTACAGGAAGGGGCATCTTCTCCTGGTGCGGCATTGCTTGTGCAGTCTCTCCGCAATTGTGTGGCGTTTGGTAAGCCGACTGTTGTTGTGCAGTTGCCTTGGACGTTGTTGTATGGTCTCAAGCATTTCCCGCATGCATCCCCTTTTCTTACGGGTGTGTTGCGAGTGCTTTTCCAGCTAGATTACGCCTCCGTTTTTCACCATACCTCCCCCTTCTTGTGGGTTCCTCTCCCCCCTGCGCAGTTGCCATTGGCTGCCACTTTGCATGCTCGGACGCAGGACCGTTGGACTCGGGTTGCTGTGCTCACTTTGGAGGACTGGTACTGGGATGGATAGTTAGCTTCCTGGGACTTCTTTCGGGCTCGCTTTCACTTGAGGGGCAGTGATCGGGCCATTTGGGAGCAGTGGTGGGTAGGATTCCGCAGCATATACCTCTTGTACTCCAGGAGGATGTGGTGGTGCAGGTTTGACGAGTTTATCCTGATGTTGCTGCCACATGTTTTGTGCGGTCTTGTTATAAGGTGTTGGTGATACATGACACTTTGCCGCCTTCCGAGAAGTGGTCTTTGCAGCTTCCGAGCTCTTGTGGGCGCTCTGTCTGGACATGGACATGGTGTCCGCTTCCTCCACCGAAGGTCAGAGTGCTCTTATGGCAGGTGGTGCACCGTTGTATCAAGGTGAATGCCCTTGTGAGCAGGTTTAAGCCAGGTGTGAGCCCTCTTTGCCCGTGTTGTGGCCTTCATCCTGAATTTGTGGAGCATTGCTTGGTCCTGTGCCCTCACTTGCAGGTTGCTTGGGATTGGGGCAGGGCCTTGTTCCAAGTCAGGTTGACTAGTCAGCAGCTGCTGCTGCATTTATATCCCGCTGCTTCATCTCCCTTGAAGAAGCAAGCCCTGCACTTGTGTGTAGCATGGCTGGTGTGGCTGATTTGGAAACGGCGGCGGTTGTGGATTTTCCAGGGATCCAGCAGCCTTCGAGCTTTCTTGTGTTCTCGGGATCGGCGGAGCGGAAGTTCTTCATTTGGCGAGATGTCTTGGGCATTGTGGATGGTAGTGGTGGTTTTGTACATAGCTAGTGGTGCAGATCATTGGGGGATTGAGATTGATGTGGAGTGTTGAGGTATCTCTGTCTCATTGGGGCAGTTCTCTTTCCTCCTCACTCACTTTGTAACACTATTATTCTTTTAATACATTCGTGATTCAGTTCTTCCAAAAAAAAAAATCTAACTCGAAACTCTACGACACTGTAGAAATGTAGGGAGAAAATGTTTAGAGATGTTACAGAGTGTGTTGGTGCAAGACTGTTATTCTTGCGGCGCCATAGAAAGGGATATGGCCTTGATCGAAATCTAAAAACATGATTACGAGTTTTTACTTGCAGAGATCTCACTTGAAATATATAACCTCTCAAATAACACGAAATCAGGTAGGGAAATGAAGAGACTAAAATGAAGCAAAAAATTGAAAATTTTTATTGATCTATGTCGGCATATAATAAAAACTGCTAATCATGTTATGCTAATACTGGGAATGCGAATTGTAGATCGTTGCAACCTGCTTTCAAGCCACATTTGCTCCATGATTTGGAAAGGGCCAGCTAAGTTACTATATTAAGGGCTCCGATTAGGGATTGGAGTGGCAAACATGGTTTTTGAAGAGCTCCAAGTAGGGACTCTTCCACAACTTCGACTTTGGACAGGGCACAAAAAATCCTTAGGTTGTTTGTCTTCTTTTTTTCTGTCTTAATTTTATCGTGGGAAAATACTTTCTTTTTTTGTCAATTTTTTTTTATGATCACTTATTCATTTTCATGTTTGCATGATGAATCTATATCTAAACACAGCAAAAACCATAACTAGCGGTAGGGCAGGCTTGGGGCAAGGGTTGGCAGTGGTGGTGTTAGGTCACGGGGTAATGAAATTGATTAGAAATGAAGGGGGGAGGAAGATAAGAGGAGGATTGGATGCATTGCATTGGGGATATAACATTCTTGCTTGGTACTATTTCACTTTAGTGGCGCGTATGCTTCATTTGTAGTTGTTGCATACTACCACATCGGCAACACGCTTTTAGGCCTTTTATGGCTTCATGCACAAGTCTACTATAGGACATATTATATAGAAGTAATACAAATGGAAAAGGTCTATTGTTTATAGAACTTGAGAGCATACATGACATCAAATTGCCTGTGATTGTAAATAGATTTCATTTTAGTGTCTAGACCATTCGATTTATCTTCTTCTTTGGTTTTGTCGTAGGATCTCCTCAAGTGATATCTAGCGCCTTAAATAACAACCACCGTCGTGTTTGAACCAGAAAACACACACGGAGTTTTTTCTGGGCTTAGCCGATTTTTAGTGTCTTGACATGTTAAAGCCATTTCAAAAAAAAAATGGCATTTTTTGTGGACTTAGCAGATTTTTCCTAAAGGCTGGTTCAAACACAATGGTGGTGGTTGTACACTAGAGTCGTCACATGATGGACCAGAAAAGGTGCATTTGCACTGTTCACCTTATAATTCATATAAAATCAACTATTCAATATTCAATCAAACCCTTCTTACACGTTAATATATGGCAGTCATGTTGCACAGAAAAAATACCTAAAAATCTATCGGTCCCCATTCTTGAGAGTTACGCTTAGGTAAAGCCATCGGGGTCAAGTCAGTTTTGCTTCATGTTTAGATAAAGTAAAACTGTATCGATAAGAGCATTTTTATGAATTTTTTCCTTATTTTTGTACTTTTCTTCATGAGTTAGAGATTAAGACACAAAAAACTACATCTCAATCCAAGGTTCGAGAAGGGAGATAGGGTCGTTCGAACATGACAGGGTCAAAACTGTTGTTTGCCTGTTCTGAACCAATACTGGTTCCTAGAAAGCTGCTCCCAAATCAAATCTCTAACTTTTATAGAAAAATGGATATTGACCTAAAATTTTGAATATGAGTAGTAGACAACTTGTTTTATTTAAGAAAAATATCTACTAGCCTTGATGTCAAAGTTTTTATTTTCTTTTATTTTTTTTAGTACAAGTGACTGATAACTTATTTATATATAGGAGTAAAATAATTTGAGGTCATTCTCCAATAAATCGTATTATAAGAGCTTACCACAATATGCAATCACCCCAAAAATAAAAACGAAGAAAGAGCATACCATTTGTTCTCAAAAAATCAAGAAAGGTTTGTAAACCTGGGAACCATTACTGGTCCAAACTCATTTTAAAATCAAGAACTCCCTCATGTTAATCGATCTCAAGTTAATTGTGGGATATAAGTACCTTATGAACTACTCTATTCATTAAAAATAACTAGTGCTCATGATATTGAGGTTTAGATAGATAGATAGGGTAAGCTTTCTAGTGTCAATTCAATTATATGTTTTATAGATTTTGTAAACATATGCATTGAATAGTAACCACAACACTCGTATGGTCAAACTTCCCAAGTTGTGGAAACAATGCAAAAAAAATAAAGAACAAATATAAAAAGCTATACGCATCAAAAGTAAAGATAGATTGCTATGTATGTTTCCCATTGCTGGTCCAGATGGTTTAGGATCATTTAAAAAGCCAGACCATCCTTGTCTTAATCAGTCTTAAACTCGCCTTTAGAATATGCATATCCTATGTATAGTACTGTACTTGAGAAAATT
>JAANSK020022579.1:0-18049 GCA_011763485.2 Isoetes engelmannii
CCCCCCCCCCCCCCCCCCCCCCTACTATGGGCTTTACAGATTCAATAATCTTACTTATATACTTCCAAAATATAAAATCAACAGATTCAATAATCGTACTTATATACTTCCAAAATAATAAAATCAATTCTCATATAAATATATAATGTCAATTTGAACATCAAGTCAGATCATGAAAAATTGGCTCACAATGGAGATAAGAACTTAAACATATGGATCTTTAATAACCTAGCCTATGGTGGCAAACTAGGACACAAAGGCAATGAATTACTATCCCATGTAGCAAATCTAACAGCTAAAACCATTGGATCCATAATTGGTTTCAAGAAAGGAGTTCGTTACAGGTCTCAGACTCTACAAAATGTGACGGGAGGTAGACGCGACACAAGGCCTACAATCAACAGTCGGAATAAGGAACACAAGCCTATCGCTAACTTTGAAGGGAAAACAAACAAGGCAACAATTTATTCAAGTCTCGAACCTAAGGTTCAAAAGGTAAGGATTTATTCCATTTGGAATCAACTGTTCAACAGAAAAGTCGTGATACATATTTGGGAAAAATATAAAAATGCCTCTGTATTTTTGCTTATTTGTCAAAATACCCCGATATTTTTTATATTTATGAAAATGCCCCTAATCTCACTGTATTTAGTTTTACGCCATAGCCAAGCTCACCCAAGCTCACGTTCCTCTTCTTTCTCTTCTTGCTTGTGTAATTGATGTCGTAAATTCTTTTGTAATTCTTCATGTTATAAGGAATATAGATGCAATTTTGATTTTGGATGAATTCGGTGCTTGGACGAATTTGAGTAAGGAGTCCGAGATGGAAATAGAGGCTCTGCTGGATTCAAAAAATGAGGCTTTGCTGGATCTAGAAAATGTTCCAGACTGCGAAGCAGCGAAAGAAGATAAGAAAGGAAATGAAGAAAAGCTTGGAAAAAAGGGATTAGAGAAATGATCGAGAAACGAAAAACAGAGCTCTTTGGAGGAAAACGGAAGCTCATGCAGGTTGCACCTTTGGTGGTATTAGAATCAAGCAGGTTGCAGCCATCAGTAGATTATTAGAAGAGGTCAGACATCCAACTCAGGGGTCTTCTGAAAAAACACATTCTTGAAACTGCAGGATTTGTGTGTGAAAAGTTGTTAGGCATGTGGTACCCTTGTCTTCAATGCAGATAAATCCACCATAGCTAATTGTTCCACCCATTACATATCTTCTAAGTTTTATTTGCTGACATCCATTCTCTGCAGTCATAATTCTAATTTGATTGTGTGAGCGTTGGAGATGCAAATTGCTTTAGTATTCCAGTTTGAAGCTCTAAAGATTTTTGAAGGGCAAAAAAGATTTGCTACCAGGGGAATTGAGGCAAAAAATCCTACTCCTGAGCAATACGAATCTGGCATCTTCTTGCCGAACTAACCCCAATCTATAGCACAATCAAACCCAATAGCTTGTTTGTGAGATTTTTTGAGCTCAAACCTGTGGGGTTTTTTGGTCGAATCTGGGGAAATAGTGCCCAAATGGGCTTGAATCAGGGATGGATTATCCTTTGGCTGCAGCCCGTTTAGCATGATAAACAGGCTATGACCAATACCTTATGCACAATCATTGTTCTAGATCCATTCCTTGGGACAAAAAAGAATAGGATTTTACAAGAACATCAAGATCAAATGTGGAGATTTAAAAGATTAAACTTAGCTTAGGGGCAAAGGGTTGATCAGATACAAAATGGAAATAGGATCGGTTCTTTTCTCTAGCGTGCATTTTTATGCTACCACATGGCATACCTCAATATCTCGGAATAGAAGTTGGGTTAATAGATTCCAGACGACCGGCTGTGCAGGTTAGGGTTTGTTAGGTTTTGGTTTTAGGTCACGAGCCTTCACATCGCGGCCGCAACACAGATCGCAGATCTTCAGTCCACCATGGCCAGTTCTTTAGTCTCTAGTCGCAGATCGCAGTTGACAGTTCTTCAATCCGCCATCGCCAGTTCTTCAGTCTGCCATTGCCACTTCTTCAGTTCCCCTTCGCCAGTTCTTCGCTTCCAGTTTGGTAAATCATCAGCGGTTTGCTTTTCTTGCCCTATTCTTCAGAAGAAATGCTTGCCATAGCCTTGTTCTTCAGCCCAATACCTGCCCTTCGATCTGCACAGGTAGCAGATGTCTTCAAAAGATGAAAAATCGCAGGTTTTTGTTGGATCTGTTCAAGGGAAGAAAAATATTTGTAAAACCTTACACGATTTGGCTTAATATGTCAAATACTTCGTAAAATCAATGGATCAGTGAAAAAAACCTCCCCTATTTCCATTTTGTAGGGGAATGGAGGTTGGGGCCTCCATTTCGGTTTCCAGGTGACCCGCTCCCGGCTGACGCCGGTCGCGGGACCCCACTGAAAACCTAGAATGGAAGCCCCAACCTCCATTCCCCTTTACAACAAACCACAAAATTCATTCAAGACATTAAACCGTTGCATCATCCGTACAAACTCAAAAGCCATTAAACCTTTCAAATCATGCATACAAAGCACCGACTTGGCCACAGTGATCCTCCCTGCCATCGACAACTTACTGCCCTTCCACCAGTTGAGATGCTTCTGCAACCCCTGCAGAATCTCATCCACACCCGCCCTATAGAGTTCCCCCACCCACCACCCGCATGGCCTGCTGCCTGGCATCCCCATCAGAAGAAGACCCGCCTCCTGCATCACGGACCTTGCCACCAGGTACAAACCCCCCTGTTACCGATCCCCATGGCCCCGATCACCCCCTGATGGAGCATGCACAAGCCTACCTGCAACCCAGCCCATAGCATAGCCACCCCCCGGCCCATAACAGAGCCACCACGGCCCACATTGGAACCACCACGACCCCTGGCCAAGCCACCACGGCCCCTGCCTGGGCCGTCACGTCCTACAGTCCTGCCACTCCATCCCCCAGCACCTCCTCATCCTGTACATCCTAGCACCTGGAACGTCCCGACCATACCCAGCCACTCCAGGGGCCTCCTCAGGATCACAAGGCAACTCTATGGAAGGAAACATACACTGGATCTCAGCGCCATTCAGAAGCTTCAGCCGGAAAAGAAAATGCGAAGAGCCGCTTCGCACAGGAAGAGAGGTGGGCAGAGGCTGCAAGGCAGGTAGAGCCACACAAATCTTGGGGATCTGAACAATGGAATGTGCCAAATGCACACCCAAACCATTAGCCATGGAAATCAAAAACTCTGGCACCATCATATCTGGAGGAAGATCCTCAATCTGGAACCAGCATGGTATCTTAACAGCTGTCAAAGAGACATACCCGGGGGCCGTACTGAGGACTCGGCTTCAAACATAATAAGAAAGAAATTATTAGGCAAGAACTTCAAAGACTTGTACCTAGGTAAGCCCCGCAAGCCATGCACCAAACCTCCGGATGTCCAGAATATACCTTGTGAAGAATCCCAACACAGCAAAAGAGACCAACTTCTCAATGGTCTGAACGTGGCATTAGATTGATATCAATCCACGGATTCTCTGGAAGCAACGTCTTCAAATCCTCTGAATGGTGAGCATCCACATACTTGAAAGCCTCCTCAACTCGAGTTACCCGATGCTCCGGGGCTTTCCTCTTAATCCAATCAAAGAATCCTGGTCTCGTAACACGAGAAATCGTGTCCCTACCCCGCCACGCAGTGCACACCGGATTAGGGGCAGCAGCCCTGGCATCCTGTGACGCATCAATAGGCACCCCGGGCACCCTCTCTTCTAGAGTTACACTTCCGGCCAGCTCATGGAAAGAGGACGTAATCGGTCCTATAGCAGGCTTGCCAATCAGAGTTCCACTAATCCTTCCTTCTTTATTCACAACAGGTCCTCCGGCCAGCCCATGGGAAGAGGGCATAACCGGTCCTACAGCAGGCCGGCCTGTCGGGCAACCACAAGAAACCCCCACAACATCTTCCTCAATTGGAGCAGAGGCCGTCTCCAGAGGCGGCATGCTTGATGGGATTACTAACGGCGTTTCAAGTACACAAACATCTACTGGAGTGGAATCAAACTAAGAAGAAGAGCATGAGACATATCGTTCAAGACCTTTGTGGAATCAAACTGAGAGGAAGAGCACCGACCTTTGTACTTGCAGCCTGCATCCCCATACCCTGGGAAGAGTCCTCTTCAGCCAAACCTGCCCCCTCCGAAGTAGCACCTATCACCAATCCATCGAACTGCTGGAACCCGGCCTGTCCAGACTCCCCCAAGCCCTGGATTGATCTGCTGGAATCTAGCCGTGCCATTTCTTTCTCTTGCAACAGAGCCAATAAACGGCCCCTCTGTGCAGCTGCTTGTGAATCGATTCCTTGTGAATCGAAATTGTGCTCCCCTCCCTGTGGATCGGTTGCCAAGCCCCGTACAATTCCTTTCTCCTGCTGTACAGCTCCTCCTGGATCAAAAATCCGTTCCCCTCCCTGTAATTCAGCGGCCAAACTCCGCTGTACAACTCCCTGTGGATTCAAGTTACACTCCCCTCCCTGGAAGTCGGTGGCCGCATCCAAAGTGCGCCGTCCCTCTGCGTCCAGACCCACACCAGATCCGTTCAAACCAGAATTCTTGGGATACAGATCAAACGCCATGTCTTCAGGCCCAATTAGGGAGGCCTGACTTGCACCGGATTCTACCACAGATGCACCGACCTCTACCACAGATGCATCGACCTCTACTACAGATCTGGCTTTCTCCGACAGGCTCTTCCGGAAGGGGTAAGGGCCTCGTCTCGGCCCTTCGCCTACGGAATGTTCAACCACAGGAAATTTGACACAGGAAATTTGAAATTTGACACAGGAAATGTTAAAATAGGACGAGGCCAAGACCAGGACTAGACTAGGCACATTTACAAATGTAAGATTGGGCTGTAATTTGTAGAAATTTCCTGTGGTTGAACATTTCGTCTTGCCATATCGCGTGGCTTCAAGACAAGCCCATGCGGGCCTGGCATCTCCTCTGCCGCTGCCCGGGCTGGAGCCATGATACCCCAGATTGATTCAACAACGCATAGGAGCACCGCCTACAGTCACTGCAATCCCACAGTTCTTGATACGTAGTTTAATGCTTGGAACTTTAGTTTAGAAGCCTAGTGGTTATTCCTATAAACGGACTTCAAGAGATGGTGACTAGGGGCATATGATTTTTGTTAGTAGGTGGTCGAGTATTGCTCAAAACTTCATGTTGGAATGTCAGAAGGAGATTTTGAATCTTGGAAAGCTTACTTTGAGAGCTTTTGGATATCAAATTTGAGTGTAGAATAAAAGTAATGCACTTCTTATGTGGCATTTTTATGATACAGTAGGGACGGGTGAGATAGTACAATGCAAAATCTTGTCAAAAGTTGTAAATAGACTTAAAACTTTTGCCTAGTCCAAAGGTGGTTCATCTAAGCTTTCTCATCATCGTGGAAATAATGTCAAGACCAAACCCCTAATAAGCCCAATGGCTTTTCATCGTTGGCCCAAATGAGATTATATTTTAATATACCCATTATTAAAGTTCTGTTAGGTTCAATTCTGCCTTATATGCTAATCTCATGCCACCTGGCAGTAATTCTTTTCCAGAATATCCTCACATGTGCATTCTACTTGACATACTGGTTTTAGTTGCATTCAAACCTAACAAATACTGATTATGTGCCAATGCACGTCGGCACCCCTTCCACGCCAGGATTTCAACCGAAAAGTCATTCTTATATACAGATTAAGCCTCCATATATGACGCTATTGTTAATGATTATACTAAATTCCTTGTGTGCATCATGCGTGCAACCATTACGTCAAATCTTGTAGCTACAATAATGGTATTATTGTTACATATTAATAGTAATATGTATGTATATGACATGAAGTATAGAAATATGCACAGTCACATCTTGTGCCTACATGAAATATACCATGCACTTATATATGACAAATATATGAGCTTTAAGGTTTGCGAGGGCTGCCAGGATCACCACCGCAAGGGCCACAAGGACCTCGACCACCAATACATGAGCCTTAAGGGATGGGATTGCAACGGCCACTAGGACCGCGACGGCAAGGTTCTCGACCACTAGGGCTTCCAGGACCTCTAGAACTAGGGGTACCAGGACTACCACGAGAAGGGCCACCAGGAGGGTCTATAGGACCTCTAGGACTAGGGGTACCAGGACTACCATGAGAAGGGCCACCAGGAGGGTCTATAGGACCTCTAGGACTAGGGGTACCAGGACTACCACGAGAAGGGCCACCAGGAGGGTCTCTAGGACCTATAGGACCACGGCCATCGGGAGGGAAACGAGGAAGACCTTGAGCCATGGCAATGTTGGCTACCAAGGCCATTGTTATCAGCATCCCTATAAGGAGCACTCCATGCTTCTCCATATCTTCTCTTGCTTAAAGAATGCATCCACCTTTGCCCTTTATATACCTCAAGGTCTTCATTAAGTCTCCATTTGCATTTACAGATGGTAAACATTTTCTTCCCATGCACATCCCAAAATTTATTTTGCGCACAGGTCGGTGGCATATTATTTTAGGTCAAGCGCTTTTAGGTCAGAAAGTAAATCCGATCTTGCAATCGAAGGTTCGTTTCCTGGCTGCAGCAAGGTTTTGGATTCTTCGCTTTTCGATCTTTTGATTCCCATCAGATAAGTGTCTGACAGTTTTGGTGACTTTATAAAAATGTAACTTTTTGTTGCTTGAATCGCATTGGCTCGGCATCCAAGTCCTGATTTCGTGTTGGTTGTTTGATGCGCTCATTTCTAGATTGGTTATTGCCCATCTTTTGAATTAGCACGAGTATCTCTGATATACAGCTAAAAGGCAAACAGAAGCTACCTAAAGGCATGAATCTTATAAGCAGAATCTGTTAAAACGAAATTTTGCTTTAGTTATTGGAGCAAAGTAGGAAACCGTGTCTGCTCTCCCCTTCCAGGACGCCAAGATGCTCTCTTTTTCACTATTTTTCCTTTTAGGAACCCTCAAGGAAACAATACCAGAGTCATATGACGTGCATGTTTCAAACAAACATGTCTTTGTTAAGTCTTCTTTTTTCTTAACCTGCATTTATAGATGGTACGCATTTTCCTCCCTGCATATCCCAATGTTTATTTCACACATAGGTTGGTGTCTTTACATCATGGTGGTCCAATGACACAAAAGAATCAAAAAGGGCCATAGTCAAGCGGTTTAGGTGAGAAAAATAATTCGATCCTGAAGCTTCGTTTCGTCACTGCAGTAGGCTTTGGATTCTTCGATTTTTGATCTTTTGATTTTCATATGTGCGTTTCAGACAGTTTTGGTGGCTTTTTGAAAGTGTAACTTCTTGTTATTTGAATCATATTGGCTTGGGATCTGAGTGTCTCGATTTTGAGTTGGTTGGTTTGAAGCTCTCATTTCTAGCATTGGTATCAGATTTTATTGCCCAGCTTCTGAGTTAGTACAAGTATCTCCTGATATACAGCTCAAAAGCAACTACCTAAAGACATGCATCGCTAAAGCAGAATTTGTTAGAAGCGAAATTTTGCTCTAGTGACTGGTACAAAAATCGTACCTGCTTTTCCCTTCCTTTTGAAGAACTGCTTATGATTCTGCCAAGCTGTTCTTTGTTTTTTTTTTTCTCTTTCAGGAACCCTCAAGGAAACAGTACTAGAGCCATGTGGGTGCATGTTTATAAAAACAGTGCAATTCTTCTTTAATGTCTTTTGATTTTTTGAAGCATCTGAATGCTCAAATCATATGGGTTGAACAGTAAGTAACTCCGACGGAATCAACACAAACAAATGGAATGTGGAAGATTGACATTACGTTCGTGTGTTGTTGAACCAGAGAATTTAGCGAGAATGATCTCCAATTGTAAAATGACTCTTCAGTATTATGCACAATCATGTTCTTCCTTTCTACATTTCTTTGGTTCTATCTGATTTTTCCTGTGATTTACAGCAGGTAAAATAGGTAAAATGTATTTGTCCACATAATTTGTACAGTCACGTGACAAGTGATGGATGATACAAATGCTAAGATCCATCTTTAATCTCGGTAATATTGGCTGAACAAGGATACCTGCTCTAGATGTTTAAAATACTGGTAGTCATGGCATGAACAACTAATTATTTTCCTTTATGTTAAAGCTAGAGAGACAAGAAAGAAACTGCTTTTGATGATCACATAAGGACAATGAGATAGTAATGTTGTAACTCTCAAATACGAAGCACTATGAAATAAACAATGCTAAAATTCAGCAAGAACGCTCCTGGAAAGATTTCCAAATGCATGGATTTAGGAACTACTTGTTCTACTTGATATCGTAACTTATGTAACTTTGAAATAATGTAATCTTGCTCAACTAGATTTGATATCTGCAAACATTTTGTATGATACGTACTATTAAACATATATTGTAAATACACTAGCGATCGGATTTCAGTTTGCCTGGTCTCTTCATTACTTGATAACTTCACGTGCATAGGTCGTAAGGTGGCGAGCAAGATTACATCAACATAGATGAACCTCCACTTTTTAAGCTCATCCTTATCGCTCATCTATCCTTATCGCTCATTCCTGGCCATTGATGGCCAGGATATTTCAATGAAGATTCCCTCTAGGGGAACCTCAGCCGTTCGTGGAAATCAAGATTGTCCCAAACTTGATTTTCCACGTAGGACTATGATTTATGCTAAAGGTCGTGCAGTCAACTATACAGTCAATCCAAAGTCAACCACATACGTATGCACAGTGATATTGTATAAGTAAAAAGGAGCCGGGGGATTCGAACCCCCTCCGCACAGCGGAATCCATATGACTCCATCTCCTACCATGTTCATGACAAAGAAGAAGAGAAGGCAACTCACCTTTCAAAGAACCGATACTGATGAAGACATCTTCATACATTGGCACAAACATAATAGACCCCCCAGACAGAAACATTTAACAGGAAGAAAAGGAAAAAAATGTGCGGAGTCATACATTTTCTGGCAGCATATGAACGAGCAGACAAAGAGAGCGATTATTTGGCCTCTTATCCAAAGACAGTGATTTTACTATATAGCCTGCACCTTAATGATGCACCATGATCTATCCACATACAAACACTTGCCTGTGAGCTGTAGTTCTTCTTCTTCTTCTATCTACATACAATATAGAACAAGAAAGCAAGACCAAGGCATATTACTTTGCACTAAAAGTGCCATGATCTATAAACCCCAGATACAAGAGACAGTAAGAAAGGGAGACTTCCCCTACTCTGCTATTTTCTGTGACAATAGAATCAGCAAGAATAATGCTATACCTTCAAGTAATTTCAAGTAATTCCCACCAGTTCAGGTGCAGCCAATCCCCACCAGTATTCTGGTTCTTCCTGCTTCCAGGACCCCAGGAACAGACGATCTGGTGAGCTCGAATGGATTCTACAGATCCGCCTACTTCCTTGCTAATGATTTCCCCTTCTACAGGGCCGCCTACTCCTGCAATCGCCTATCTTCAGAACTCGGCTTCAGCTTCGCTGTACTGCTTCCTTCAGCCGATCTTGCACCTTGGGTCTGCCAATCGGCCCTCCTTTATCCCAGCACGAACACATCTTCCGCCATGGCCTCCCTCTGCACTGCATGCCGCCCTGCCATGCCTCCTTAAAAAGAAACCTAAATTTGGAAACACAATTCACTTCGACCATTACATGACCCAAATCCTATATTCCACGTCAGCAATATACGGTTTGCAATACAAATACCTACGCAAAATTAACTTTCTTACGTTATCCCGTACCCTTTTAACGTCGTGGGAACCTTAGCAATTTTAAGGCAATCTTGACCTCTACGACCCTTCCCATCCCCAATTCTAACCACTAAAAAAATATGTAAGAATTGAATTCAATTGAATTGAAATGTTCTTTTTATCGCCAATAATGCCTAGGATCTTTGACGTTAGCTTATTCAGAAATGGCCACTACATTTTTTGATAGTCAAAACTTTTATTCTACTATAATATTACTCATGTGACTATCCTTTTTGAATGAGCAACCTGGAGGCCATCTGCGCCCAATGCATGTTAACGGTATAGGAGGTTTAGGAGGTTCAATTTACCAAGGAAAAGCACTTATGCCTACTCCTTCATGGTTGCCTATATTAAAATTGTACTCACGCCTAGCAACACTGGGCATCCATTACTAGTATTTATTAATTCTCAAATTTGGCTGAATAACTCGTTGGAATTAGGTCTTTTGCAACAAACTACATAAATCTAAACCACATGAACAATATACTACTAAGGGCAACCCCGCAGCTTCTTATTTTTGCAAGTGACATTATCTGTAATGTTTTTTTGGAATGGAAAACATATTCTCGTAGTACAAGTTCTCAGCCTATAATGTTCGTAACTTTACATTTCACTACAAATGGGAAAACCAAAGACAATTGGTATTATAGGAAGGCTGAGCATGAGACATTGAACTCACATTCTAACAGGTTTGTGTACTACAAGATAACTATTACTTTTGCATTTATCTTTTGAGTTGTAGGCTATATGTCAGGCCATCTAAGCTCTGTATACCTCTACTATGGCAGAATAGGATTACAGATTTATCATGTTTTAAATTCACAGGAGGGCATTGTACAAAGCTCTGCCTTATGTGGATGTGGTATTTATATTATTATGTTCAACAATCTACGTCACAGATTACAAGCTTTCTTGAAGCATAAGGTGACCACTTTCTGCAAAAACCTTTAACAACCAATATGCACATGCTTCAAACCATCTATGTTCCAGTTTGCATGCTTTGTTAGTCTTAGTTCCACCTTAAGACACAAACTAGGATGATAGATAAATCCCCTCCGTCTTCACAAGTTGACATCAGCCTCCCAAAACCAGAAAATGATTCCTTTCTTCGGTGGAGATTTTCAGCAACCAGTGGTCTGCATATCCATAACCACTTTTGGAGCTAATCACATGTGCAGAAAAAATGACCACAGGAAGATAATTCGTGCTCGTCTGGCTTAACTGAAACTCGTCAAAGGACAGGTGTTACACAGTCACCATTGGAGAAGCAAATTTGCCAAATAGAAGGCTCGGGACATAGCTTCCTTCTCTATTCCAGTTTTACCTTACGTAGAATATAGTTGCACTTGCATTGCATGATGTCCAATAATGTTTGCAGACTACAAAGCCCTGCGGGCATTCATTAAGAAGAAAGCCAGGAAGTTCCAACCTTCACAAATTGGCATAGGAACCTTGAATGTGCTTACAACCCATTCTCACTTCAAAGCCCCGTCGGCTATCTTACATTCGCTTCTCCATTTTCATTTAGATAGAAAAAATAAGGTGGGAAAAATAGAGTGTAATCAAAATTCAAACTGAAAGTCATGAATAGTGTGAGCTGTGTTCACTGGCTCGAATTTGAAAGCAGGTGCATCTTATAAAAGAAGATGTTGGCAGAATTCAGTGTCACACATGGACAAGCTCTCTCGGTTGGTCGAAGTTATTGTTTAGAAACCTGGAGATGCTATGCCTAATGCAACAGTCATGGATTTGTGCAAAATATATCTGCATGAAGAAGAGTTTAGTAAGCTAATTTCAATTTACGTGCCATCTTCTCCATGTTTGCATACATGTTTGACATCACTACATAGCCTGGAGCAAAATTAGAGTTTATGTTCACAATCTTCCTAAAGCACTGTCTTCCTAATTCTATGTTCCCATGTATTGTGCAGGCAGTAAGAAGAACCATCCACGTATAGATGTTGGACTGCCTTGTACCTTGAAGGATATCTTTAGCTTCTCTAAAGTATCCGGCATGACCCAAAAGGTCAACCATGCACGTACAATGATATACATCTGGGTTTATGCTATGGGATTCTATCATAGACTTAAAATAAATCTGAGCTTCATCCACCAAACCTGTACGACAACATGCACTAAGAATTGCAGTGAATACCAAACTATTTGGCCTGATCTTATCATGCTGCATACTCTCTAGGCAAACTACAGCCATGCCAACATTACCACTCTGGGCATATCCTGTTATCATTGCACCCCATGAAGCCACATCCCTTTCAGGAAGCTTGTCAAAGACTGCACAAGCCTCCCCCATGTTTCCACACCTCGCATACATATCGAGAAGTGTGTTTATAACAACAATGTTAGTTTCGCGACAAGTTCCAATTATCTGTTCGTGCATGCACCTGCCCTGCTCTATGGCTCCAACACTACCACATGCTTTCAAAATGCTTGAGAATGTGATTTCGTTTGGGATTATGCCCTCTTTCTGCATATCATTGAATAGTTGTAAAGCAAGAAAGCCTTTGTCATGCTCAGCATGCCCATCAATAATAATATTCCAAGATACCACAGTATGAGGTAATTCGTCGAAAACTCTGCATGCTTCATTCAAGCTTCCACATTTTGCATACATATCAACCAGCGTATTTCCTACATTAACATCTGAGTGGAAGTCGCTTTTATATATTTGGTCATGGATAAATCTCCCCTCATTGAGGACAATCATTGTGCTACATGCTTTAAGGGCAGCAAGGTACATACATTTGTTGTTCTTTACCCCTGTAAACAACGCTTCATCATACAAACAAAATGACAGGTTACCAGGTCCATGCTTGGCATGTGCTAAAATAATTGAATTCCATGTATACTCACTTGGTTTTGCAACCTTGTTAAATGTTGCATTTGCCTCCACCATGCTCCCATAAAAGGCAAACAAACGAATGAGATGGTCTGCCAGAATAGGAGTTGAGAGTTTCCCACTCTGAAGCAAAAGTGATTCCACTTGTCTTATGCATCTGTAGTCTTGTTGATTTCCGCAAGCCTGCAGCAAGCGGAGAGCGTGATCTTCAGAGATTATAACACCGCATTGATGCAGCACACTCTTAGCACATGCCACTGCTTCGTGGAGGCATCCATGTCCGCTCAAATGTTTCAATGACATGAACAAGCGAACAAATGTTATTTACAGCGGCTGGCATAATGACATAGCCGACACGTATGAAGCACCATAAGACTCATACCAGTGTGCTTTATTGACACCTGACAATCAACAGCTACATAAATTAAGGAGATTGAAGAAAAACTTAACCGGCAGGTTTATTGATCCAGCGATCTCGATCTGGATCATCCGTTGCAGACCTGTGAGGCGCCGGAACTTGCAAGTGCTCGATGAAAAACTTGCTCAGTCCTGGATGATCAGCCCTGGATTCAGGCTTCTGAGGTAATGGGCTCTCGGGCGAAGTAAACCCCCTCGTGAACTCAATAAGATATCTAAGCAATTACCGAAAACGTTGGATTAAATTACATGAGCATTGAGATTGCTCAATTTGCTACGAACCTTACATGAGCAGCTGGGTTTTTCTAACTTTCAAAATCTGAACAGAAAAGAAGCCTCTAAAAATATTGAAAAACCCACGTAACCACAGATTAGGGCAAATTCTGCCCAGGCGTTCAATATGCCATGCCACGTGGCATATGTTCAAAACCTCAATGTAGAAATTCTTGTGTTTTTTGGGTTGCCCCCGGGGCAAACCTTGGTTTTGGTATTCGGTTGAAGGCATCTTCTATTTTGTACCGTCCGTTTAATAACAATCGGACGGTTTAGAAGTGTTGTCACTTAGCATTAGTTGATGTGAAGCAAGTGAGTTGTGCTCCATATATGCATCATCTTGCATTAGCAAGCCATCGCGCCGTCGAGACACGACTGCCTTTCTTCTTTTCTTCTGCCTCCTTTTCTCCCGGAGAGGAGAAGAGCAATTTCAACATCTATGCAACGTATTGCCGATCTTTCCTTCCTGCGAGAAATTGTTACCAAAAGCAAAGTGCCGCAGCAAGAAGCCTATGTTTGTGTGTTCGTGCGATGGATAATATACGCCAAGGTTGCAAGAGTGGTTGCACCAAAGGAGGAGGTTATTTTTTTAGCATCTCTTAGTAATGATGGTTTGTTTTTTAGTGCAGACCTTGAAAGGCAGAGCAAGATCTAAAGCATCATAAGAGAAACTTGCAACAAAACAAGCACAACTTGCAGCTGTGGAAACTCAAGTGGCCCTCCAGGGAAGAAACTGAGAAGAAACAGAAGCAGATTAGAAAGCACTCTCCAAGACCAATCTCAACTCACATAACACCATCTTATACATGCAGAAAGTCAACGTCAGGGCTTGCAAATGAGATGGATGTTTGAAAAAAAGGTGATCAAATGACTATATATATGCCTAAGTGATTACGATGGTGTAATCAAGCTATTGTGTGGTTTAATCAAAAGTTTCTTTGCGGATAAGATGGAGAGATACAACAGATGAGATTAATAGTAAACAGATATTATTAATAGGAGATGTTTTCCTTTGTTTTGCGTGCATATCATTTTATATTGCTTTTTTTGGGACCATATCAGAGAACCCTTGTGAAAGTCTGGGTAAGTCGTTGCCATGTAGCTTTTAAATTGTACCTTAACAAATTAATATAGCCACTAAATGTTGTGGTGGCCAGTAATGTTATCTTTGTTTCTAGCAGACTAAACGGCAATTTGCTCACTATCTCGTGATAAATTGTGGTCCTTTTTCCAATATAAAAAAACACGTCGCTGATATTTCCTTACTTTAGGTAGTATTGTCAACACCAGTTGAGGTATGTGAGTGGAGTATTTTGTGAAGGGGTGGTCATTGATGACCAGTACAGTTGCATATCCAACAAGGTAGGTTGTTGTCATAGCAGATATTTTGCATTATATTATTTTTTTGTAGGGAATTGTAGTGTTATGATATGGAAAATCCGTTTTTGGTTGAAATACATAGCTCTGACCTCAATTATGTACAAGATTTAGTTTACCTGAACGATATCGTGATTGGTTTTTGATATGGTCTATGGGGTATGGGATAAAGCCTGGAAAGATTTGGGGCCCATTGGATAATGATTTCCTTGAAGGATCCGCCCTCTTGGGGAGTTGGTTAAGGCTACTGGGGGTAGTCCTTATCAGTTTTCATATCAAGTACAATATGCATTACCATCTACTATTGGTTATCTCATATAAATAAGATTGCTAACGGCAGGTACTCATTTCTAATGACAGGTACTAATTTCTGCCTGTATTGACATCTATATTTAGGTATATTCAAGTTTTAAACATTGAGCCTGACAGGAAGCAGATCCTCCATTTCTTTTCTTTTTTTTCGAACAACTTGTAAAATGCCACGGTATAGAAGCAATCTGTTTTATCTCTATTATTTCACCTGGTGCATTAACTACCTGTGCGGAACTCTGTGGTGGATGAGAACAAGATTGTGAAACTGCGCAGATGGACTAAAGACATTGGTTTGCTTCTAAGCACGCTATCTCTAGAAGGACAGATGAGCATCCCAGTTTTGTTGGTGTGATTGATCGACATGAGATCTCCTCCGACGCAGTCACAGAATGTACCGCACCTCTTCGGGTTCTGTTTGAAAAAAGTGTCTTGTAGCATTTCCTTCAATCTCATTGCTAGCCCATATACGGCTGTAGTCTTGGGTCTTCCTTGGCTTGAGTTGCATACCCTGCAGATTGATTGGCGCTCTAGATCATTTTGATTTGCTGGCTCTTGCACCAGTCCTAATTCATTTGTAGTTCATGCCTCTGCATCAACACCTACTCCAGTCTGTAAGGTATTGTGGATCCCGATTCTACTCTTGTTCATGTTCCAACTTCTGTTTTTGCGCCGTGGTCCGATCCAGCCCCTGTCTCTATTTCAGTTCATGATTCTGACCATGTTTTAGGTGATGCTCTAGTTCCTTCTCTAGTTTCTGCTCCAGTCCCTGTCCTACTCATGTTGCTATTGTTGTTCCTTTTTTTTGTTTATGTTCCTGCTCTTGTTCCTGCTTCTATTCCAGTTCCTGCTTTTGACGCCCATGTTCCTATTCTAATATGGGCTTCTTCATGCCCTCTCCGTATCTCGAAGATTTCATTCCACAAGTTTGTCAAATCTGAAAAGCAAGATCCCGGTACAGAGTTTGCAATTCAAATTCATCTGTCAACAAGCTTTGTTTTAGTGATGTCCGTCCCTGTTCTTATTCCCGATAAGTACAAGAATTTCGCCGATGCTTTTGACAAAGTGAAAGCCAACAAGCTTCTGGAGCATCATCCCTATGGCTGCCCCATTGATCTCCATCGACCAGGGACGTCCCCACCCTATGGTCCTATCTATGGCTTGTCACCAACAGAGTTGGCGGCTTTATCGAGGAGAATCTTGCAACTGGGTTTATCTGACATTCTCAGTCACATGCAAGAGCTCCCATCTTCTTTATCTCCAAAAAGGACGGTTTTGCGATCAGTTGTGGATTACCGCGGCCTCAACAAAACCAATGTGCACAATTGGTATCTCATAACCTTTGATTCCTTAGCTACTTGAACGGCTGCACGGCACAAGGTACTTCACCAAGATTGATCTTTGAAGTGCCTACAACTTTATTCGAATTAGAGAAGGTGACAGGCGGAAGACAACCTTCTGAACTCGGTACGGTCATTTTGAGTACACAGCCATGCTCTCCGGCCTTGCCAATGCTCCGGCGGTTTTTTCACACATGGCTAATGATGTCTTTCAAGAGTTTTTGGATCTCTTTGTTATCATCTATTTGGATGATATTCTGATCTATTCGAAGACGCCAGAATAACAGGAAGAACATGTCCAAAGGTCCTTCAAAAGCTGAGAGAACATGGACTTTATGTCAAACTGGAAAAGTGTCAGTTCAAGCAGAACAACATCAAGTTCCTTGGCTATTATATCACATCCCAGGGTGTCCCCATGGATCTCAAAAAGGGCGGCATTGTTTTGAAATGGCAAACACCTTCTTCTATCCAAAATTTTCAGTGTTTCCTTGGACTTGCCAACGTTCAACGACGTTTTATTTGGAATTATTCAGAGATTGTCCTTCATTTGACATGCCTCACGTCAAAGGATGTGCCATTTGAATGGAGTGTGGAAGCAGAAATCGCTTTTGTGACCGGAAGCATGGTTTTACTCGACATCAGTTCTTTCCCATGCGGACCCCTTGCACCCAAATGTTATCGAATCAGATGTTTCTAATCTTGCTCTTGGCGGCAATCTATCAAAGAAGTGGGGATGACCATGAATTGCATCCAATAGCCTATCATTCGCAGAAGTTGGACAACATATCGAGATCAATTATCTGATTTATGACAAGGAATTGTTGGTGATAGTTGGAGTGGAGACATTTTCTGAAAGGATCTCGTCATAAGGTCACAGTCTATATGGATCATCGAGATCTAGAATATTTTTGGTGTGCGCGAGTACTCAACCGTCACTAGGTGTGGTGGCTACTCAAGTATTATCGCACATTGATCCAGGACCTAGGGGTGATTGTGGATAAGCACTTTAGATGGAATCAAACAGTGGAACAATGGGTAAATGGTAGGTTGAAGGGTCTATTTGCAATGCAGAAAAAATGTTTGAAGGTTGAGATTTGGAGGTTTGAACTAAAGAAGATGCTCTTTGAAGTTCTTGTACATGCAGTATTTCTCTATGGATGTGAGGTATGGGGGCCGGGACTGTCTCTTGAACTATGGCACAAGATTGAAAAGATACAGAAGAAATTTTTGCGCACTGAGCTCGGGGTCAAAATGCAAACCCCCTATGAGATGATGCTAGAAGAATGTGGGATGATCCCCCTGAAGTGTGAGGCTCTCACACGGTACCTGGGATACCTAAGTAAACTAGATGGTCTGGAAAAAAATAGTTACCCAAACCTGGCTAAGAGGAAACATTTGAAAAAGGGTGGTATGCGGACGGGCAGATTTGGATGAAAAAATGGAGTCTTAGGATAGAAAATTTGGAAGCTCATAAAAACAGGATACGTGAATGGGTCCAAGAGACAATTCAAGTGAGAGTACGGCATAGCCCGGGAGAGAAAATGCTTCACTATCAGGAAAAGATGAATCCCACTTTGCAGGAAATGGGGTACCTAAATGAGAACATTTCTATGAATAAAAGGCACGTGATATGCAGGATGCGGCTAAGTGCACATCATTTGGGGGTTGAAGTAGGGAGATGGTACAATATTCCACGGGAATATCG
>JAANSK020022690.1:0-18047 GCA_011763485.2 Isoetes engelmannii
TTGTGCATTGATTCACATAGTGGCATTTGCAAACTCGTTTTTGTTAAAGCGGGCATTTGCAAAATCTTTTTTTTTTTTTTTTTTTTTTGGCTCAACTTGTCCATATGTTGCATATAGATCGCATTTGATCAAGAAGTAATGGATTGATGTCGATTTGATTCTGGTACATGGCATAGAAGTTCTTGCTTTCATACCACAGATAGTTCAATTGATTCTGTCACAAATTTTAACCATGTACTACAACTTCCCACAATTTTTACTATGAAATGAGCAGAATTCCATGTTATTGCTGCCTTCTTGTAGTGTCTTCTAAATCTTGATTCCCAATTTTGAGGAATTGAGTTGCTTACGTTGCATAATAATCTCCATGCAAATTCACCAACTATTAAATTTGTATGAGGGTATGACAACTCGCTTGAGATATGCAAAAGAATACAAAAACCCACAAAAAAGTCAAACCGATGACAGTAGAAGAGCTTAGCATGAACACAAAAATTGACAAAAAAACTCAAACCCATTATGTTTGAAATTGTACAAAATACGAGTTACCAAAAAAAAAAAAAAAAAACCAACAACAACAACAGCAACAGCAGCAGCAGCAACAGCAGCAACAACAACAACAATAACAACAACAACAACAACAACAACAACAATATCTACAAAAAAAAAGTTTAAAATCTTTGTTTTGGTGTTTCCTTCAATGGTTCACATGACATCTTTAGCATATCAACTCTTTTTGGCTTTTTTATTTATTTTTCCAAAAAAAAAAAAAAATACTACTTCTCGGAGTCGACAAAGACCTCAAGAGAAGTTAGCTCCGAGGTGGGCGAGAGCCCTTAGATTATTGAGAGAGTAGGTACCCAAGCCTACAAACTCAATCTACCCACACATTTTAAAGTTCGTAAGGTTTTTCATGTGAGCCTATTGAAAAAGCATACCCCCGATCCAGATGAGATCCTTGAGTCGCCCACCTTGTTGGAGATACTGAAGATCAGCTGGAAATAGTTCCTAGGGCTCTTCTGGATTAAATTTATAAGTAGATGAGAAGATCTTAGATAATACAGTACCTGGTTGAGTGGAAACACTTACCCGCGGAAGATGCACCATGGGTTCTCAAAATGGATCTTGATAAGAATTACCCATACTTGGAGCAATGCCAAGGATGCACCATCAATGATGCAGTCACTTCCAACTCTGAAGGCGATGATGGGGATCCGACATGGATCATGCAGGGAGTTGGGAATATCTTGCATCCTAGGAAAGGGGAACATATAGACATGATAGGACGCGTTCGTCTACAGCTATTATAGGAATTGGGCCATTCCTTCAACTGGGACAAATGGCTAGCATTACACACGCTAGGAATCCCTTTTTTAAATTCAATTCATAGGGGGTGGTCCCTTCAACCATAACATTTTATAATAGTCAGATACTAATGTTACTGTGATTTTGCAGACCAGTAGCAGTAGGCCTCATGTCTGCAGGCCTCACTAGGGCCACTGAGGGCCTATCCTTTCTATTGTGTGTACCTTCTGATATTATGTCAGTTATGTTTTCTGTGATTGGCTTCGGTTGCAAAAACAATGAATATACGATCCATATGTATTTCTTGTATTACTTGAGGTATTTTACTTTTCGACACTTAATGTTTAATTTGAATTTTGCTGAGGATGTCATTAACTCAAGGGGAGAGAATGTGACGTTCCAAGTATTTTATATGCCCTTTGGATGTAAATACATGACATGTCACCATGAACAATTGATAGTGTCTTAATTATTCATTAACCTATGGTTAGCTATGCTAACTAGCAATAGGGAAGACTTGGGGCAAAGGGGTGGATTGTAAGATGGGGGAATGAAGGAAGAAGGTGTGTTGACACTACGAATTGCCATATGCAAATAGTTATGTTAACAGGAGTTGTTGGTGATCACTGACTTTGTTGCCTTTTATCATATTGAGCTTTAAATTCAAAGCTAAAGGTTTCTCTGACACTGCTAATTCTTAGAGATCTATATGGTAACTTTAGGCATAGAATTAACTATGCATAAACCCTTGCCGCTGATATGGACCTCTAAAAAAAGGAAGTTTAAAGTTGTGTAAGGCACCCATAGAGTGAACATAATGGAGAAGGCTCAAGTTCATGTAAGGAATGCATTGTTAATTGACTCTATTGACAAAGCAAATTTCAAATTCACACGGTTTAGAAATACCATGAAATTTATTTGGCTTGTTTGTTCTAAGGGTGAAATCACACTAAGTAGCACAATTGGGCACTATAGGAGTTTAGATTAGGGCCATCATAAATTAATTACATGGTGCATGCTTCAGATACAGACGCTTGTACATCACATTGTAAACCACACAGTGAGCAGATAGTGCAAAGCTTTATACATACAAGGTTCATGATTTAAAATGTACCAAATCTTCATTTTTGAACTTATGGTTTTGGCATGATCAAATTGATGGAACAAAATACAACCTTTATTTATTACCAACGTTCAAAAGTCTATTCCTTTGTAGTTCTTGTTTTCCAATGTGGTTATCTTGCTCGTCCAAATTGTTCAACTTACAAGCTAAATATGTGCACAAAATAATGCCATTTAATAACATTTAAATAGATACAAAATATAGTTTATAGCTTGTCCACTTTAATTCTTTTCAATTTATATTTCAAGAAAATATCTTGGCGAAAACAACACAGTTAATTTCCATCCTCGACGCATTTTCCCAATGACCAATTGCTGCTTGATATGCTGGTTAAAATACACTGTGCACCGCAAATTAGTGACCATCAACTTGATATGGTGTGATGTCCAGTCTTTCTAAGAGAAGCAAGCACTCATTCATTCAGTCGATGTCCAACCATGTTGCTAAAGCTTGTTGGAAATCCAACAAAGAACAACCTTGTCAGAGTTTTTGTAACTGGCCAAGTCATAGGAACTTTCTAGACATGTTTCCAAGTAAATTGACACAGTACATCTAGACATGTTTCTAAGTAACGTTTGACACAATACTAGAAGTGCTAGGGTTAAAGTTGCACTTCAGACCCCGTTGTCTACAAGCAAGGAAGAGATGTCTTCCATCATCAAGCTCCTTAAAGGAAGGCATCGTCAGAGGGGGATCAACGATCCCACTTGATACTCTAATTGATTATGTGATTGAGACCTCATGGGTCTCTTTGGTGGAGATAGATAATGACGCTCATACTAAATGTGTGGAGAATTTCGCAGCTCACTCTGTAGTTGGTTATTTAACCGGTAGCTTTAGACTTCAGGAGGCCGATGCGCTGGCTTCCTCAGCACTTCTCACGTATTGGCCTGCCTACTTATGAGCCTTTGAAGAAGCTGGGTAAGAATTTCTTCTTGATCATGTTTAACTTCTCTGATGTTGTAGAGCAGCTTGTTTCCCATGGTGTGGATCCCATGGGTACTGGTTATCTTCTCTATCAGCTACATGCCTGATTTTTCTCCTGGTGTAGCTTCTGCTCTTAAGATGCCCATGCCCTGCTGGTTCTCTATCCCTGAGCTACAAGTGGATATGCTCGTTCATGACTTTTTAGTGGATATTGCAAATGGTTTGGGCATGCACGTTTCCCACTCCATTCTTAATGGGCCTCGTATTTGTGTATCCATTCCAGTTAGCCACTATATCCCGGATTGTGTAATTGTCAAAAGTAGCAATTATTATAATAAACTTACTAACTTACTCTGTCCCGGTTAAATGGTTTAGAACTTGCTTCTATGTTCCCTAATGATTACCATTCTTGCCCTTATTCGTTTGTTAGTCCTAATGGGCCTCCTATGTCTATTGTATAGTCCTCTCCTGCAGCTCCGTCTGCACCTGTTACACCTTCTCTTGTGACGTTCCAGGTATTTTTATGGGTACAAATACATACCACATCACCAACGATTAAGTATTCATTAATCATTGACTAATCAAGGGGCGCTAGTATTTATTCATTAAGCATAATTAGCTATGCTATTGACACTTTAAAATATTAGAACCTAAACTAATTAATCAATTAATAGATGCATTACTCACTAGTTAATAGTGATTAATTAGTTTAGCAAGCCCCACTTAGCCAATTTCGATTGGCCAAGAGGAACTTGCCAGTCTTGGCTGTAATCAAGTAGAAGGCTTGCCTCCATCTGCCCCAAATCGTTTTGGAGCAAGGAGCAGCCCTCTTGAGCGCCCCATCAGCCTCCTTGAGCGTCCAGTGACAGTTGATCCCCAGCTGATCGAGGATGAGTCGTCTTAATGGTTCTAGTGATGATATGGGTTAGTATATTAGTCTATTCGTTCTCTTTGATTAAGCTAGCCCTTCTTTGAATTAGATGGATGATTAAAGTTATGCTTTTGAATCTGGAATTATGGATGAGTTAAGTGGTCTGGATTTGTCTCTTAGATTAAGGGTTTAAGGGTGGGTAAAGGTCTGAATCAGTCTTTAGGATTGTAGCATATGTTCCTAGTTTAGATCCCTCAAATCCCAGTAATTGCGCTTTGTGCATAGAGCCCACCGGGCTGCAGATGTTATGTTGTGGTTGAGCACCATATAAGGGACTTGATGGTGAAGTGGTACGGGATCCAACTGAGGTTGGTGAACGTTTTAGTGTGCTAGACTTATAGTCGGTCACTCCGTGTGGGCCGGGTATGGGTCTGACACCCCTTGGGTCAGGAAGGCATCTGAGGATGATTCTTGGACTCGATAGGTGCGAGTCGGCCGTATGGTGGCTCGACCTATGGATTTTGGGGGGTTTAAGTTGGGTACGGGTGTGGTTCGCCTGAGGGGTGCCACATTCTCTAGCCACACATGGAACCATCATACTCGACCTATGGAAGTTGGGGCGCTGAGATAATTCTTGCCAAAAAGAACATGGTATAATTTTTAGCATCATTTTTCTAGACTGGAGGTGCCTAAACCTTATTTTATCATTTATCTCCATCAACTTATTGCAATGTGATCTCCTATAGATATTAAGTAGAACTGTCACAGACCAACAAATGTCACTCCTAATAATGTAGTTTTTAGAATCTAGCTATTTGCCATTATTACTGCAACATCAACCTTACATTTTTTTCATTCGGATTCCAACATCTTCAGACTTTGGACCAATTCGTACGCACCAGTCATATGCCTCAATCCAAGAGGAAGGTTACCGGCATCTCTATGCAAAATAAATGCAAAATATCGCAATCTCAGTGAGAAAAAATTTATGTTGGTAACATATGGAAATATATCTAACTTTTAACAGGTCCAATTCCATCATAATCTGCTTCGTGCTAGATTTAAAAATAGAACAAACATCATATAACATTCAAGCTTCTTATACCGACCTAATATTCACATGTGCTTCTCTATATGAGGGGTTTGCCAGGATGTGGAAATGGTTTGCCACTGAGCAGCTCAGTTAGAATATAGTCTATCATCAAAGGTACAGCTGAAACGCAGATAAAGCAACATATTGAAGAACGAAATTAGAGAATGGACCAAATTTGACAGAGATCAATCGAAAACACATGCAGCAAGACTAAGAAACACGTTAGGGAAGGACAAAACTGAAGGCTTCTCATACTTACTGTGTTGCTTCTTTCAGTAGAAATAAACATTGCAATAGATATAAAAAGCATTAATTAAACAAATGGGCATGAGAACTTACCACCGGGTCATGATTTCATGCGTAGAGCTCCCAATAATGCACATTATTGCAAAGCAGGGGGAATTTACCTACTTAGATTTTAAACCTTCACCCATAGCAAGCATCTTAATTGTCATTGAGAGCATATTAGGACAGATTTGACCATTTGCAACAAATTTTTTATGTTGCTATTGTACGTTGCAAAGCAGCCCTCAGTTCTGCACCAGCCATTCATTCAACAGTAGCTCCTAGCTCCCTAGTAAAATACAAAAATCATACAATAATAACTAGCAGAAATGCAGGGTTGGGGAAAGGGTAGGACAGGAAAAACAAAGAAGAACTGGGAAAGAAGAAGAGATGAAGTTTTACTAAAGAGCCAAACTAGGATGGGATTAAAGGTTAGTAAGAACCATTGTTTGATTTGTTTCTAGCATATAAACATTTGGAACAACTAATGAACTCATGCCATTTTTGGACGAGGTATAGACTATTATTTGGAGTAGATGAATGTAGAAGGGTGTTGAGAAAGGCCAATCAAATCCTTTTGATTTATCTTTTTATGGATGGCCCTAAATGGGGTTGTATTGGACCTTTATCAACTAACATGTGCACGAAGCGTGCACATTAGTGCATTTTTTGTGTTGCCAAACTAGGTGTTGATAATTGGTTCCATGTTGCATAATTGGTGTTGTATAATTTAAGCAATACAAATGTTGAAACTCATGTTAGTGTACTTTTTGTGTTGACAAATTAGGTGTTGGTAGATCACAAGTTGGTTCCATGTTGCATAATCAGTGTTGTATAATTAAGGGAACACAAATGTTGAAACTCATGTTAAAATCCAATGGTTTATCACAAAAAAGTGCTTGGGCACTATGAGTTGCTTGGTATAATTTGTTGTCGTCAACTACTCTTATTCGCTAGCATTTTAATTTACACTATCAATTTTTAGCAACTTTTAAAACATTACTCTGTCATAGTAGTTGTGTTTAGTCCTCCCCAATTATCTATATATACCCTTAATAAAACTATTTAAATTTAAACAGTTCAAATTACTGAGCTTGCCATAAATTCATTCTTTCAGGTTTCTTGAAAATTCTTTTGAACTTCGTTGTTTTTACTTGCAATGCCTTGAGGAATTACAACTAATTGTTGTATTGCTTATGATTGCCTTGTAATAACCAAGTTTTAATGCATCGTGGACAGCTTCTTACGACTGGCCACATATGCCCATAAAGACTAATCTTACGATCCTGTGGAAAGAAAAATAATGTCAGAACTTTTCCATGCTTTAGATATTTTTACAAAGAGAAAAATGGTAACATTTATTGTACGACTGGAGTATTCATGTTTAACTCCTTGTTGTATTTGTTGCATTTGGAACCTTTTTCATTCTCATGTGCAAACACTCATCCTGCTTTACAGGGCCCATCTGGCATGCTCTAAAACTTTTCAATCAGTGTGGAGAACTTGAAAGTGCTACCCATATAAGCATGTGGCACATCCTATAGAGCACCAAATTTGTAAATAGATTAAAATAAGATATACGGTCGTCTGCAATCGACAAATGACCTACTCTTGTTGTATTAACATAGGATATTGTCAGTAAAAAGTAGCCCTCTTGAGATTCATACTTGACTTGAGAAATTAAGGAAGAATGAGCTGGTATAATGTATGCAAAGTGTTGTTTCCGAAGATGCTATATTCGGCATGTATGGTGTCCACTTCCAGTAGCAAAATGGTAGCCGTTCGAAGAAAGTCTATGCCCAAAACCTGGGAAAATGAAGACATGGTTCTAATAAGTCACTATGTACTGAAGATTAAACAAAGCATATGTTAAAAAAAAAAAAGCCGTTAAATCATTAGATATGCTAGCAGATGCCTCAAGATGCTCAAAACCCACCCTCTCCCCAACGAATTGCCTCTTAACAGGAGAACTCCGTAAATCTCAAGTGGGATGTGATTAATGTGGCCGAACATGCCACTGGTTAATGTAGCCAGGCCACATTAACCACGTGCTAATGTGGTCAAAAAACTGGTTAATGTGGCCAAAAAACCAGGCATCGAACTACGCGAAAAGGGGCCGATATTTTGATCAGTTGGTTCTTTCTGCTCCATGGGCTGCTGGATCCGCTTTAAAACCATGTCAATCGCTTCATCTGCCCCTGATATGCTAGATTGATGGAGGAAGAAAGAGAATTGAGGCAAAATAGAGCCGGGTCGGCAAAAAAAAACCCCAGAAATAGTTGGTTTCTGGGCTTCAAACCATGCTCTTGTTCATGGCTGATAAAGGCGGCCACATTAACCACATCCCGCTTGAGATTTACGGCATTCCCTTAACAGGGGGCAATCCAAAAAAAAAATAAAAAATTCCAGTGCTACATTACTAGAGGTTGAGGAGAGTTTTTTTTTGCAATTATTGCTCGTCCAAGTTCTTTGGTAAATAGCAAACATATGAATAATGTGTAAGTTGTCTATTTGTAGCAGATCATATAATGGTATTATGTTGTCAATGCATTTGATGAGAAAACACCACATGCAAGGTAGATGATTACATACATTTACATATCAGGCATGAGTAGCTTGAATTGAAGTGCCATGACATTTGAATTATCACGCATAGCTGTGATGGCTAGAATATATGCCAACAAAAGTCGATAAAGATTACCTTAATCAAGTGTAAGTGGATGAGAGAAAGACATCCAAAACCATCTCTCGTTGTAGCAAAACCCCCCTGTAATCATAACTAATGACTAGAATAAGATAGATCTTGAGTCGTTCAAATTTATAACTAGAAAACCTCAAAAGTTTACATTGACCCTTATTGAGCTTGCCAAAGCATGGAATTCACAACTTACCCTAAGTGGCATTCCAAAGGTAATTTGGAACGTGGTTGGGTGTTCCCAATATTCCCGACTCCTAGGAACAGACTGAAACCAACGTCTAAGTTTACAACAACACCCAATTTTTGGCCTGGTCTTACAGACTCAAATTTGGTCGTGGTTGACGGAATCATAATGATTAGATATAGAAGGTCCGATGCATGTTCAGAGGCAGCTTTGATGCTGCGTTTGTGGCATCAATGTTGCTGAATTCATGGGAACGTGTTCAATCCTCTTAGCCGCACCTCTCTACTAATAGAAATTCAAAAAGTTTATAGAGTATTGGATAATGATAAAGCTACAAAGTCTGTAATCTGGAAGACTTACCTCTATTTTAATTTATCGTTATTTCATTTTATCATATCCCCTAGCACAAACTTGTACATGTGGGTGCTCTTTATCCCTCAAAACACTATTATAGAGGTCTGTAACAATGTAGTTTATTGTGGTCCATATCATGTGGACGGAAATTAATAAGCCTTTTTCCAAAAAACGGGCAGATTTACAAGGGAATTTCTGTGAGGTTGTCGATGACTCTACACGATTCATATTGGGATGCAAAAATGAACAGCAAAAAACACTTGGCTTCCATCAACTTGGAAAGTTTCCAACAAATTTTCTACCATCCTTGTGTCTTCTGTTGATGAAAAGAAGTGATCTTAGCGCTAAGAAAGAGCACTATTTATAAAGCAGAACCATAATCCCTTTATCTCAAAGGCACTGATTGATTTTGTTCCTTTATTGTGGGAATTCCACCTAGCAATCATAAGTAGACTCTCAGCCGTGAAACTTCATGAGCCATCAACCTCATTCCCTCTTCCAAACTCCCCATCAACTTCAACATATATGGAACACCCGAGGTTTAGAAGTGACTCTACCATAGATATCACATTGACATTCTGCTTGAACTGCATGGAAACATCATAAATCAGATGGAATTTGATAAGCTTATATCAGATTAAGGAAGAGTAAAACATATAATTTGCCTTACTCCTTGGCATGTCTTTCAATCCACTTTTTGGGCCTCAGTAGGCTAAACCCTGACCAATAATGATATACGCATTCCATCTTTCTCTATCATGTGAAAAGGAACCTTTCTGCATTATCCTCAATTATAAAGTAAAAGAAAATCATTCCTAATTAAAAGCAAATGGAATTAACCTGATATTACTTATGAATACTCTTTGCAGCTTTTTGATTTCTTCATCACCAAGTGTGTGTGCAATAGGCCAGTCAGACTAGGAATGTCTTATTTGATAACATAATTAATACACAGGTGCTTGCCGTTCATATATTGTATCCCAATGACACCTCATGTTGTGCTGGATCATGATAGAAGTATAAATGCCATGCCCATTGTTACACAAGTCTAAGATGACTAGATGTGTACCTTTAAACATGACTAGACGTATTATGCTTTATGAAATGTAAGAATAGTACAAGAGTCACATTTAAAGACATGAACAAGGACTTGGGTCAGGTAGGTAATACCCATGATATGTCTGTTGCAGTGCTTGCAGTGCCTTTCTCCATGTGTAATCTGCAGGGTTCCCTTGAAATTGCATGAACAAATATGTAAAAACAGTTGGACCAAATGGTGAAACAATGATCTCCTTTGTGGTGATAAGAGTAATATGTAGGAGTGAATGCTGGTGCTCCTAAGTCTGGCTAGCATCTTTCTATATGCAGCATGGTAGTACAACCAAGAAAAGACCTGAATGGAAACTTAATCTTCAAATGCGTGGAGATCTTAGATCAGTTATCTACATTCTTTCCTTGCTCTCTAGCGATATGTTCCCAAAGTTTTAACTGAATCAGCCTAATGGTGCTACCTGCTAAGTGACAACATTTATTATAGACCATATCAAATACATGATACCAATCTCCTGGAGAGACCCATGTTCATCCGTTGTTGAATAATAGTCAGTTTGCATGTGACAAAGCATAGGAAAATTATGAACATGTCCATCAACATATAGATACTCACCCTTATGAGTATATTTGCATGCAATCAATGTATACATATAACTCTAGCATTAAAAGGCAGCAACTGCATGAAACTTTCCATATCTACTCCAAATGGTTACAGATCAAAACTCATATTTTACCATATGATACACATCTTAGATGGTTGAATTTATGAATATCCCATGTATACATTCACAAAAAACCTTAAAGCTTTCTTTGTGATTCGTCCAGTGACATGGGTGCTTTAGACTGCATCTAATGTAGAAATTGAGAAATTGGCTGGAAGCATTTCTCCTCTTGCAAGTGTTGAAGAAGATAAGAGGAGGGACATTTGGAGCCCTAAACGAGTGGTACTGCTTCAGGCCAAATGTGAAGGGTTGTTACAAGATCTTGCCAAATGATGTAAACTGGGATCAGTTCATAGTGAATGAGTATAAATAAGAGCTTCTTTTTATTTTAACCGTTAATGTGCAAGCTACAAGACCTAGTTCCGAGCACTATGATTGGCAGCGGTCCATACAAAAAGGGCCACGTTCAATGCCCTACACTACTTCAATGAACCTAGCAACTCACAAGCAGCCATAATAACATGAAAACGTATCAAAACTAGCTCACTTTCCCTAGATGAAAGACAGGAAAATGAGAACCAGGAAACATCAGATCAAGCGTTCATGATACGCATTAGAGCCCTAATTATCATTCACAAAACCTTACCTTCTTGACAATGAAGCCAACATAGACTTCCATAAACAACCATCTGAGTACTAAATTTGCACGCCCATGTATTAGTTATATATCTGTCTACAATTCATTTAGATTGCATTAGTGTGAAACCTTCTATATGAAGATCCTTCGCACAAAATAGTGAACCATCCAACAGCCAAGATCGGTGCTTGAAGAGCCTATAACTAACATCTTGCGATGGTAAGCTCCCGCACAGCTCCTCTATCGATAGACCCCATAGCCACAATGCATAAAAGCAAGTGCTGCAAATCGATCGACTTATAGATTTGACATGTCCCTCTAGGGCAAGGATGTTTCTTCCGGCCCATAGATCCCCACAAGCTAAAGCATCCATTCCACACGATGCCACTAATGATCCATCTGGATAGAAAGCTCCATGTTCTATCAAAGCTAGTAGTTGCAAAACAGAAGTTAGAGGATTGGAAATCTAGCTAATCGATCCAAATGACCTTTAAATGTAATCTTCTAACACCCTCCAAATCCCACAAACTTCCACATCTGATATATGCATCAACCGGAGCATTCCCAAGGGCAACCTCAGGCTGGAGCCCAAGCTGAATAATCTGAAAATGGATGTGTCTACCTTGATGTATAGCACATGAACATCCACATGCTCTTAATATATAACTTTATCTGCCTTTATCCCTTCAGTATCCATGTTTTCAAAACATTATAGTGCAAGAAAGCCCATTTATCCCTTCAGTATCCATGTTTTTTAAACATTGTAGTGCAAGGTAGCCTCTATCATTCTGCACATATCCTGAAAGCATTACCTCTCACAACACGACATCTTGATTTGGCACTTTGTTGGAAACTTTGTTTGCCTCCTCCAAGCTTCCAAATTTGGCATACATATTGACAAGGACAGTTCAATAAGAGTATCAGATTCCAATCTCTATGCTGAGGCATGCTTTTTAATTACTCAAATATGTGGCTACGTTTGGCTTTGTGCTGATGTACTGCAGTTCATCAAAACATTGCAGTACAAGTATGAAATTGTTGTTTTGAACGAGTCCTCTTATCATTGCAGTCCCAAACATTGCGTCTCAAACTGACAAGCTATCAAAGGTCTTAGATGCTTCCTCTAGTTCTCCACATCTTGCATACAAGTCAACAACTATGCTTACTACAACAACATGAGTACAAAAGCCATTATCCAATATTTGCTCATGCATGCACCTACCCTGCTCTATTATGCATATGCTACATTATGCCATTGGAGTATATGAAAAGAGAAGGCTTTATATTTTCATATTGCACACTTCCACAGATTTCTCGGGCAAGATGACCTTCTCCATAGTAAACATATGCTGCCGTCATTGCATTCCATGACATTATGTCTTGATTAGGAAACAAGCAGGGGAGCCTGCTAGTTCAAAGCATTCTATGCTACTACATGCTTTCATTATGGCTAACAATGTGAATTTATCTGCATCTATGCCTGCTCTCTACATTTTTAAGTAGAGCAGAAAAACCAATTACCCTTGCCTTGCATGGCATGGGCAATTGCATTCCATGTAATTCGTCTTGGTTTCTTCACTTTGGAAAGCACTAATTTTGCTTCATCTACATTTCTGCAGGATGTATATGCGCGAATTAGATGCTCAGCCAAAATGGGGACAAAATCAAGGCCACTATCAACAACTAGCATTTTATTAACACGTTTGCATGGGTTCAGATCTTATGTTTTAAGTTCACTTCAACAAGAAGACTAGCAAGATCTGTTGATATTGGAATCCCCCTTTTCCATTTAGCATTCAGAGAATCCAATATATTATCTAACCATTCTCCTCTAGACTCGCAATGCTGAATTCATTTATCAGGATTTGAAAGTTCCTATTTCAACCCAAACAAATGTGAGATTGACATACCTAGAAAACAAGGAGGAGCCGGAGCTGCATTACTCATTACACGGATCTTCACAATCCATTTTGGAAACTCCCCATTCATAGCTGTGATTTAAGCTTAAATTCATTCGGAACCTTGAACATCTGAAATGGAAACTCTGCCAAGACTGAGGGTGCATTCCCATTAGGGAGGACTGAAGATGCATCCCCATTAGGGAGAGAGGAGCCACATCAGCTAAACCAAGGCACATGTTCAAGCAAAATTGGGGCATCGTTTCCATTATCTCTTTTTTGCATGGTTAAAAATTCAAAGGTCTAAGCACAAAACTCCAGATTAGAAGGAATTAGAAGCACCAAGACTACTTGAAAACTGGTCCAAAAATTATGGAAGCCACATGGAAAAACAAAAGCGAGACCTTCTGCTGCTTATCCACATCTGTTTCTTCTTCGATTCATAGCGATCCGAGCTTGGATTGAATATATAAGCGACCTGGAGCTGGACGGAGGCAGAATTTTGGATATTTTCTAATTTTCTCATCCGTAGATCGAGAAATTAGAAGATCCAATGGTTGTTGTTAATTTCGGCCGATGTGGACCGCCACGTGGATAGGCTAGAAATTCAGAATTTCGGCCACCTGGGGTTAGGCAACCCTACTAAAGAAACGAATATTCATCAGCAAGAGGATGGTCTTATTATGATTCTACCGAAGCTGCTTAATAAAACAACATCTCTCCGAGTAGGGTTCTACCTGCTCAAGCTCAAGCAGATGGATAAAGCACGTGCCGTTGAAGACTTCCAGAGAGGCACTACCTGCTCAAGCTCAAGCAGATGGATAAAGCGCGTGTCGTTGAAGACTTCCAGAGAAGAACCTGCCTTCCTAAAAACACCTTCCCCTCAAAAAAAAGATCTGGTCTCTGTGAAGAAAGTTCGCACATCTCTAGAATCTGCTTGCTTCTTTTGCCTATTCCGGGAAATATCGTCTTCTGTTACCTAACCGTCTTCACAGCGATACCCGGACTCGACGAAACAAGCAAAAAATTGCTCCACTGACGTATACGTATGAGGGGGAAGCATTGAGCCCTACCCCCTAACGTACTGCAAAAAAATATGCACCCTGGCCTCCACGTACGTGTACGTACGGAAACGTTTTAAAAAAGACCCCCTTTCATACACGCACATGTATAACGAGGTCTCTTAAATGTGCACGTCCCCTCCCCCCCCGGGTAATGCACATTACTCGGGCAAGCCGACTAGGGGCCCGACGCCCCGACCGCCCACGCATTGTTGCATTCACAGTGGTAGACACACGAGTGCGAGATGCAATACTGAGTCAGAGCAGGCAGTTGAAGGGGATCACCATGTATATGGACCAGGATCTCTTCTCGGCACATCAGAAGTTCTGTCGGCGAGAGCTGGCTGAGGTTAGGAACATCCGCCGTCACGCCGAGGCCGCCGGACTGGTGCGAGGGAAGATGTGCATTTTTCGTCCAGCTCCTCTGAGGTTGCGGATGTGATGCATCATGCTGCTTCCACCACAAGAGCTGCTGCTCTTACTGCCGCTCCGGTGACTGCTCCTTCTAGTACCTCTGCTCGGCCAGCTCCCGATGCTTCAACTACTCTTGCTCATGCACCACAGACTGCCTCCCCTGGGACCATTGCGACTCCTCTTGAACCTGCATCAGGCTCTGACAAATAGAGAATGTGCCTTCAGATGGTGTCTTGGAATTGTCGAGGCTTTCCTTGGCAGAAAGAGGAAAGTCTCAACTCCATTGTATTAGATATGGATCTCGTTTTCCTGATGGAAACATGGGAACATGCCGAGCACAGGCTGCTAGATCTCCCAGGCCACTTGCATTACTCAGTGTTTAATGAGTGCACATACAAGCATGGACATGGAGGAGTCACTTGCTACTATCGTGCAACTTTGGCACATGCCATCTCCCTACACAAAACGGACAGGCATGTCGCTACCTTGGGGTGCGAGTGCAGCATGACAGTAGACACCCCCTCTTTGTGGCAGCATGCTACTTTCCACATGCCAAAAGTAACTTCTACAACACTCATTCGGACGTAGATAGGCTTGCCTTATGTCGATATATGTGATGACATACAACAACACAAACAATTGGGCAAGGTCATGTTGCTTGGAGATTTTAATGCACGCACAGGGTCAGAGCAGGTACTAAAATTGGAACCCTTGGCAAAAGACGTGTTGCAGTTGAACCCCGCAGAAGAAAATTGGCCGAGGATATCAGATGACCACCATATTACGCGCTATGGCAGGAAGTTGTTGCTGTTATGTAGTGTCTTTGACTTGGTCATCTGCAATGGGCTGGCTCAATGGTTGTCCTCCAAGTGTACGTGCAGACAGGAGAACCAAAGAGGCGGGTCCAGCGTTGTGGATTAAATACTGGCAGAGGAATGCGATATGCATCTGATTATTCATTTTTGCATTGGCACAAGCAGTCGGGATGAGGAAGTAGACTCATACCATCTACCCCTTTTCTTGCATTCCAGTGGCAGGTTATCCACGAATCCATTACCCCGACACATGGGGTGCCCCAGCTGCGCCTGGACTACGACCATGCAGAAACTTATGTCTAGATGCTTGAGCATGACTTGGAAGGCATATTGCAGACCTCCACACTGCATCAACAGACAATCCAGTTGACTCAGATGGTCATGACGGCTGCCAATAGGTGCTTTGGAAGAGGGCACTCGAGAAGGCCCTTAGGAGCCTCCACTTTTTGCCACAATCGATGGCGAAGAATGTAGGGAGTCAAAACGGTGGCTTCGACGAGTCACTGATCCCACCTTGCGCACGCAGGACATCAGCCAGTATCATTCCTTCCTCAAGGACAAGAAAGCCAGATACCTCGCGGAACACCAACAACAGATGTATTATCTTTTAGAGCGTCTCCCCAAGATATTTTAAAGAAGGGTATTGAGCAAGCCTATGCAGCCTACAGGGAATATCACCTCGGAGCAATGGGTGCAATACTTGCAACTCTCAGAACCCTGATTGAGGATAACAGGAACCGTCGACAAGACCTGTATGGCTTGCTGAACATAGGGGGAGGGTGCCCAGCCAATGCAGCACATAGTTCGACAACTCATATATGTTGACGATGTTGACCTCCTTGCCTACAATCCAAAAGACATGCAAAGTCACCTGGATGCTTTGGACACCTTCTGCCGGTTCACAGGCATGCAGGTTGACTCGGCCAAAACTATAGTGCTGCTAGTTTCATCCTTCCGCCAGCCAATCATTCCCTCCTTCACCTACCAGGGATAGAATGTGAAGTGGCTCCGTCCGACAAGTATTTGGGAATTGAGTTATCCACTACCACACATTAGGACGCGTCAATAAGGCTATGCATCACAACTGGCTGGAAAGCACTGTATGCCATGCAGAACAACAACCACAAGGCAGAGCTTTATGCTCGAGGTCACCAGGCACATCTATTTAGGGCCTTGGTCGAGCCTGTTCCCCTACGTGGAGTGGAGGTGTGGAGCCCGATCAAATCCCTCACCACATGGAATGACCCGAAACAGGTATAGAAGGCCTTCTTGACTCGAACACTTGGAGTTAAGTCCACATCTCCACACCAGATCATGCTGTAGGAGATAGGTTTTTGCCCCTACAGTGGGCGGCACTCGACCGCCATATGATTTACTTTCAGAAGGTGGTTGGTATGGGTGACATGCTTGCCTAATCTTGATTTGGCTATGGGAATGGGCCCACAATGCCTCAATGCCTGCTGGAAGGACAAGTAAGCTCAATGGTTCTCCCGATGGAATGTGCAGGCACACATGTGCATACGGGTTCGAACGGAGAAAGATCATGATCACTTGAGGCGGTATCTTGATGCTTGCTTCCTTGGCAAACTCTGGAATGCAGATGCTTTGACACATGTCAAGCTGGCACATTATCGGCAACAGGTCAATCCCAGGCTCGCATGAGATCCACAACAGTATTTGCATACTCCTCTGCCATGAAGAAGCACAGACTTATAGCTTCCATTCGCACGGGGCATATCGCCCCCGCATCGAGACCGACAGATGGACTCGTGAGGCATGCGAGGACATAATCTGTCAATGCTGCCAACAGGGGGCCATTGAGGACGAATGCCACACACTCCAAACATACCCAAAATTTTATTACATTTGGGCACGGTATGCTCAAATAGTCCTGCCCAGGCAGCCATTGCATGTATTCTCTTGAACGTGACCTCCATGGGCTTGCTAGCATCATATCTTCAGGAAGTCACGGATGCACGGACTCGGTTGTCTCCTCCGGTACAGCATTGAGTTGTACTTTACTATGTACACATACCAATATACTTACTACTGCCAAGGTTTTTCCCTCGAAAACCCTTCAGGGTGGGGGTTTTTTAATCTTGAAAGTAATACGCTTGATGCTCTCCTTTTATAGGTCCCATAGGCCAGTTGGTCTTTGTGGACGATAAAAACTCTACTCTACTCTACTCTATTATATTCTATTAATGCGTCGCCGACAGACCGCCATCGTGCTATGCATTCTCTTGTTATTGTCTTGAGCTAGTCACACCGTCTTAAGATTAACAAGGGGGAGCCGATTTCAGCCGATTGGAAGGCCAATGGTCTAGAATAATTGTTGCACCGCCTTGATAGACTGCCCATTTATTGATGGCGTGCGTTCCTCACTTTATAAAAAAATGTGCTAATGCACTGTGGGTTGCCCTAAAACATACAGAATGAGGTCAAAGGTTACAAGAAAATTACAATTTTGAACTAAAAAAACTCAAGAAGACTGAACAATCTATATATAATACAAGAATATGTACATATGCACTAGGGTACAAGAAAACAAGAAAACTTGAACAATAACGTTTCACAACTGATGTTGAACCGGAAAAGTTATGTCATCCTTGAACATCCCTATATATATTGCATGAACTCCAATAGTGTATGGCCGCCACCTAGCAT